>JAWMRA010000146.1:18837305-18855368 GCA_035584735.1 Pseudotriccus pelzelni | reverse complement strand
CCCCCCCGGGCCGCCCACACGCCCCTGGCAGCCATGACCCGCCCCGCCAGAGGGCGCCGGGGGGCGCGGGGCACGGCCCGGGCCGCGGCTGCCGCTGCCCTCAGGGCGTTCTGCTTTCCTGAGGGCATTCCCGCTCCCCTGAGGGCATTCCCGCTCCGCTCAGGGCATTCCCGCTCCCCTCAGGGCATTCCGCTTTCCTGAGGGCACTCCCGCTCCCCTCAGGGCATTCCGCTTTCCTGAGGGCATTCCCGCTCCCCTCAGGGCATTCCCGCTTTCCTGAGGGCACTCCCGCTCCCCTCAGGGCACTCCTGCTCCCACCAGGCAATTCCTGCTCACCTCAGGTTGATTCCCACCACCCTCAGAGGAATCTTTCCCTTTGGGACATTCCCGCTCCCCTCAGGCGATTCCTGCTCCCCTCATAACGTTCCAGCTGCCCTCAGGGGATTCACTGCTCCCATCAGAGGAATCCCACTCCTCTCAGGAGCCTTCCCATTCCCCTCAGGGCCATATCGCTGCCTTCAGGGGCATTCCCTCAGGGTATTTCCACTCCTCTCAGGTCAATCCCGCTGCCCTGAGGCCATTCCCTGCTCCCCTTGCTGCCTGGGGTGATTCTGCTCACCCCCCTGCCCTGTGAAGGGTAGAAGACTCTTTCCTTTTACCAGTGTTCTTAGGTCTCAGCCCCGGGAAAAAACCCCTGTAAAATAGAACATAGAGAATAATCCTGGTGGATTACATAGTAGCTCACCTGGCTGAAAAACCACAGAATTTGGGGGGAAATTATTTTTTGCCCTTACATTCTGCCCATTCTTCTGGGCTATAAATTGAAGTACTGGCAACTGGAAAGGATTCTGCTGCATTTAATTTGTTGTCAAGGCAAATCATAAAAGTTTAGGAAATGAGTGAGCCCACTGCCAGCCCTGGTGCTGTGGGGCCATGGGGCACCTCGTGATGCTCTTTGAAAGCCAGAGAAAGGATGGCACTGGATATAAGGGAGTGCTGATTTCCCGGTTGTTTCTATGAACTCTAACCAGGTCCAAGTTCCAGTGTTCACACTGAAGCAGCTCCCTGTACCTCTCATGCTTCAAACCAGCAAAAAGGGAAACCAGTGGGGTTTAAAATTTCTTAAGCTATGTTAGCACTACATCCAAGGTAGGAATTCCTCCCCAAGGGAAAGGCCAACCCCCCAAAGCCCACCCCATCATATCTTCTGGGTTAGAATTGCCTTCTCTCGTTCATCACACAGCCTTGGAAATGCTCTTTCTGCAGATGAGAACATCATGAGGTAATAAAGAGGATGATGTTTCAGACAATAAAGGAAAAAAAATTGAACTTTAAACCATCATCCAGAGGGGGATCTATTTAGAAGGAAACCTTTGTACATTAAGAGTGTGTGGAACTAGCACACACCTGTCTGCATCTGATCATTTAGGAATGTCCCAAAGTTGCTGATCCAGACCTAAATGGAGAGAGAAGGAAATGCTTTCTCTGCTCTGCAAATACCTTCTCTGCTTCAGCAGGGCTGGGGATTTGTGTTATTCAAGAATATTCAGGAAAGGTTGGTACAGTGAGAAGAGATCAGCTTTTATTTGGAGACTGGAACTAGATGACCTTTAAGGTCCTTTCCAGTGTAAGCCATTCTATGATTTTATTTCAGTTTATCCACTTTGTGTTAAATTTCCCATGTAATCTTTCTGTATTGTGCTATGTCTGTACTTCTGTTTGTGCCTTGGTTTTGTCTGTGGAAGTGTCCTAAGGAGGGGCTGTGAGCTGTGCGTGTCAGCGAGGGAGGGAGACTGTAGGAGATGCACCACCAAAAAAGCAACAAGGCCCTTTCTCCTTTTCATTTAGATCATTTTTGGAAATCCATTGGAATTGAGGCACACCAGCAATCCATCTTTGCTCCACAAGATCCATGTTACCACAGGACCTGAAATGTCAGGTGTTGACTGAGAACTGTGATCCACTTGTGCAAACCCAGCCATTTTGCTCAGACTAAATGAAATGTTTGATAGGATTTCCTCTGAAGCACCAAGGCTGAGGAGAATGGATAACATCTATTGAAACATTCTGAATGAAAACTATTTTAGGAGTAAAGCTGGAAGTGCGTTACCAGCTCAGACACGAGCACTAGAGCCTGGTGCAGAGACATCGTGCTATGTCTGCACTGGCAGCCAACCTCAGCCACAGCCTGCATTCTCTAAGCCAGAACTCACTGATACTGAACAGCCTTGTTTGTAAACAGGCACAGGTTTAAGCTGAGCTCTGTGGAGCTGGAGCTCTGCTGAGGGAGAGGTTTAAACCTTAGCACAGAAGAACTCCTTTCCATGCAGCCTGCAGCTCCTTGGTGAGGACAGGAAATGTGTGGGTGAACTTGGGGCATTAGAGACAAACCCTGGGGAAATTCCTTTAAAATTAGGAATTCTGTCTAGTTAGCACTCGCTAGAGATTTTTATCCTGTGTGCTGACCTGTTTTTCTGAATGGACAGTGTGTCCATCTACAATTCAGATATGGTGAAAGTTTATTGTATAAGTATGCTGGAATTTTGGTTTGGTTTTGCAGTAAAGGAATGGCACTGAGTCACGGTTACTAAATGGATTCATGGAGGGCACTGTTCTCTCCTGCAGAACAAACACAAATGTAAGGAACTGAAATTAATTTCTGTTTCGGTCCAGGCCAAAGCAGCCACGTTGTATTATTTGACCATGGCTTGATGACACGAAGCCTTTGCTGTATTACTGGTTCCTACCTGCTCCTTGTTCCTTCCTTGCAATACAGCACAGCAGCCCTCAGCTGTGTGTGGTGCACTGGGAACCACATCAGGATACCGGAAAATGAACCAGGTGAGAATCTCTGTAAAGGTATTTTATGTAAAATACATAAACACTTTTATAATAGATGCACGTATTTTTAAAGCCAAAGAGATCAGTTCCCCGGTCTGGTTTCTAATTCAGAGGTGGAATGCGTAGATGAGGTTCTTCCCTGCTCAGAAAGAAGCAGTCAGAAGAGCAAAGTGGCTAACTATGAGACTGATCCTGGTGAAAAGGATCCCAAACTAGAGCTGAATATTCAGTGTGAAAAGCATAAACAGATTTCTCCACTGGATTGTTGTGCTAGCAGTCCATGTGTTGTGTAAATCTGTGTAGCACTTTCAGGTGTAAATATTTTGCTTGGACAACATCTCAATATTTGGGAGAGAAACAGTTTCTGGGGTGACTCTCAAATGGCAGCTTTGGTTAACCGTATGCTGCGGAGAATCTCTGTCAGCTGCGTCTTCTCTCACAACCCCTCAGTTTTATGGTCTTCACCCTACTGATTTTGAAACAACAAAGTTCTTCTGCAGAACTCTGGCAGTTTTTATTTACCAGCAGTTCTGCTGAATTACTTGTGTAGCCTTTGCTAACTGAAAAGACTCTGTGGCAAAGTACAGCAACCTCAGTTTGAGCTTTTATCAGTTCTAACTGCTGATAATTTCCTGCACGTGATTTGTACAGTAACCACCGTGTGAGGAAAGATTATGGGCCACAGACCTGTGCAATGCATGTGCCAGGATTAAAATGCTGCTTTCTGACAAACAGAATCAAAAAATGTCAAAGAAATACATATGGGTGTTTACAGAATATTAATAATTATTTTTATTTTCACATGAAGAATCAGAAAGTTTTTTATTTATTTATTTGGTTTTTAAACATGAAAAGGAACATAAAATTCAATAAGCAAACAACAGAAAAAAATAACAGCAGGAAAACTGAAAGAGAAAGCAAAATCACATTACACAAAGGTTTATAGATTAGTCTGATCCCATTGATGTTGCATAAAATTTGGTAACTGTGTGTGCTGCTGTTGTCCTCCTGTGGGAAGGTGCAAGGAATATATGACTGCACAGTATTAATTTGGGACTCAACTTTGATGTTTCATCACAAACAAACCTAAATTCCCAACCCACACACAAGAATGTAAACAAAATTAGAAAACAAATACCACAAACAAGGAGAGAGAGTCATCCCAGGAATTTATGATTAAATGGCCTGGAATCTCCCTTTTGTGGAAAGCAGAGCAATGGAAGCACACGTGCATGAAGACACAGGGGATTCAGATAAATCCAAGGCCCAGAGCACACTGTTTGCATCCCTCCTGCCAGATTCTACAGCGCTTTGGTTGCTTTGGCAGTATTTTTTTATGTTTGCTGCAAATTGTTGCTACCTGTGCACTGCACACTGTGTATTTGTAGGAAGCAGTCGGAGTCCCAGGGTTTGGAATTTGCCTGTGGGAGCAACCAGGATATTAAGAAATATAGTATAAGAATCTTGCATGTGTCAGTAATGATTTAGGGCTGTTTTACATTATCTTTCCTTGTGGTGTTTTATTAGCAACAGGCAGTTATTAACAGTGTTGGAGTCCTTTCTTTGATGGATCTGTAGAATGTTTTCATTACATGTAAACAGATTGGTTTCCTGCTTCCAGGAAAGTGCCTGTTGGCAGATAGAAAGGGGGCATCTGGCTTTTCTTAGGAGGAGAATAACCCATTTGGCTTTTTATAGCGGAGCAAATATGATAGTGTAAGGGGAGGGGAAGGTACACGAAGCAAATCACTTTCCTGTTTTGCTGTCGTGAATCATATTGATGGCTTTTCCTAAATTTTAAATTACACTGTTGAAATGTTGCAGCTGCTTTGTAACACACTCAGATTTCTTTGTATCATAATGCTTCTGTTGCAGGATTTTAAATGAGAAGTCAGGAATATATCACCTCCCAAGAAAGATAGTGTAGCAACAGATAAATTAACATTCCATTGGGTGCCATCGAATTTTGCGTTATTATTTGACAGGACTGGACTTGATCTTTGGTGATGCTCAGCCCAAATGCCTTGACTCCTTTCAGTTATTAACTTCTTGAAGAAAAGAGATAAGGTAAGATTCTAGCAATTATTTCTATAAAGCAAGTGTGATGTTCAATTTACTTTATAGCCTTTAATTGCAACACTGTTCTCTAAGTTGAAACTGATTACAGATACAAAGTCGACTTGATCCAATTCAGCAATATTATCCGTGTAGTTTTGTGCCTGGGAGGTACTGCTGCTCCCTCATACAGAATATGAAGTAAATAATGTGTCTCTGCAGGGTTTAGAATTTGACCTCCAGCCACTTTTGTTCTGTTAACTGTTTAAAAACAAACCTGACTCTCCGCCGTCTGTGTTTATGAGCAGATGCTCCTTGGGCAGCTGGGCCAGAGGAAAGGGCTGTGTATGTCAAGGGGTATTATCCTGTCCCTGACAGGAAACACTTCCCCTTGCTGTCCTAAGGGGACTGTGCAGCCTGCTGCAGTCTTCCTGGAGAAGCAGGAGGCACGGGAAGTCTGCAGCAGCAAACTGCCTGCCACAAGGTTCAGGAGCAGCAGCACGGAGTGTGGGCCACAGAGCAGAGCGAGCTGGAGCACATTCAGGTCTTGTTCATGCATTATTTCAACATCACAGATGAAGTACCTTTATTGCTACAGCTTAAGTGTAAAATAGTAGAGGTGATCCTGGGGGTTCTAGTCACCTTTCATTTGGAATTGTTGTTAGAGGATAATGTTTGGACAACCATAGGGCCAGTCTCCTTCCAGTGCCCCTGTGAATGCGAGAGCTGCTTGCACTCTGCCTGACCACACAATGTCCTTTGCTGGGAAGGCACCTACCTTTGGAAAACTAAACCAGAGACCCCCTTGGTTCATGCCACCACAACATCTTCCAAGTGCTTTTCCAGAGCAGAGCCTTCCAAAGTGTCTCCTTCTGGAGATATCTCATCCAGTCACACGCCTGGATCCAAGGAATGACTGCCCCAGTCCTCTAGGCATCACTGAGGGGACAGTGCTCTTTGAGAGCTCTGCAGAGAATGCTAAAGGATAGAAACGAAGATCCCAGAACTCAAAAAACTGACAGGCTCCTTTCATCAGTTCTCCGTAAAGAGCTTGCTGCAAACCCTTCAGCACAGCAGGTGCCAAAGCAACTGAAATGTGCCTGTAGAAAATGTCCCCATAGGGATCTCTGCTTTGTTATTTCATTTTCACCCACTTCTGGAATGGGAGAGAGACTCATGTCCATTAATTTAACAGTGTTTAACACCATCCTACAAGAGAGTGAAGAAACATCTCAACATTAAGATGTTAGAGAGGCAAACTGTACTGAAGCACCTCGACATTTCTTTTCTCACTGGAGTTTTTCGTTACTAGAATTGCCCTGGAACATCTCTGGTATTTACAAATCAATTTTTAATAACAGTAATATGCATCCCAAAGGAATGAAATGAAGAATGTGGGACGGCTGCAAGTCTCATCAAGCTCTAACACAGCTCTGGAGCTACACTAGTTAAACGTACTTTTCTTCAAAACTCTGTTCAGGCAAAGTGACATATTTCTAGTGAGACTGTTCAGTCTCCACCAAGAAAAAGACATGTCCTGAGGAAAAACAAGATCCATCCCAAGTAATTGCTGTGTGCTGCAGCTCTCTTTCCAGAAAATAGCTAAATATAAACATTCCTGAGTGAATGGGTGAGAAGCCAAGAGTGCCCTGCAGCACAGACACCCACTAAATAGGATTACCTGTGAACAAGCCAATCCACAGCAATTCACTCTGCCCCGGCACTGAGAGGGAGATCAGGAAGAGAAGCAATACAGCTGCTTAAAGTACAATTATATCATTAATAGGACTTCTCTGGAAATGCCATTGTGGCATCTGGTATGAGTTATTTCCCACATCCCTTGACCAAGCTGCTCCATATCCCAATCCAGAGGTTACATTTGTTTAGCTGTCAGTCAGGACCTCTGCACACATCCCTGGGGACCTGCAGCTCTGGCTGTTTTCTTCTGCTCCTTGCAGTGCCACTGGAGGTGATGTGAGAAGCAGTCACACAGCTTCATGCTTGTGTCCCAGATTCCAGCTTGGAGAGGACACCACAAACCCAGCTATAGGACTTCCAGTGCTCTTTGTACTTGTACCTCACTTCTGCTTTGTTAGGTGCTCTCTAGAATAGAGAACTAAAGTGTCACAGCAATAATACAGCTGTGAGAAAAAAGAATAAACCTTTCCTAGGAATACGTTACTTTTAAAAATGATTCTGCCACCACTTGCAATTGGTTTTTGGCAGATCCAGCTGTTAAGTCCTCCATTCTTCTGCAACATGTACTTTAGGCTCTTTCCTGGAGAAAAGTAATTCTGCAGAGTTGCCTCCTTAAATTCTGGAGCAGATGCCTCACATTTTCGGAGAGTTTCGATGGATGTATTACATGAGTTTCTTGACCATAATTAGGGATCTCTGCGGTAATGACAGTCCTCTGTGCTTCCCCATTAAGCAGAATTCAGAGGCAGGGAGTGGTGGTCAGTTCAGTAAAAAACCCCCAAGGTACCTGCGTTTGACACAGGATATTCAGACAGTAATTCTCTTCCAGACAGTCCTCTCCCAGAACACTCCAGTCATCAGGAAACCAACTGTTTTGTGCTTTTGTACACAAGGCTATTGACGGGGTTTTATGGGCTCATCCTGTCAAACAACGAGAGCCCTGGGAGACTCTAAGCAGTTCGGAGCAGTTGTAGAGCCTGCCTTGAATTTAAACTGTGCTTGGGAAGAACGACCTTTTGAAATACATCCCAGAGGGGAGTTCACATAAGAAAACACACCTTTTCCATACAATATTAGCTAAAGTGCTGCTAAGCCAGGTGAGTTTACACTATGAATAACTTGTCTGGCTTAAGTTAAGACTCTGCAGGCTGAAAATAATAAGAGTTTTGGGTAAGAAGTGTGTCCCTCCAGCCCAGTCATCCCTACTTGTAGGAGCTTCAAAATACTGAAAGAAAAATACCGTTGCTAGAAAAATGAGGGAATGTGACTTGGATATGAAACAGTTCCTTTCAGAAATAGAATATCTCTGTGACTGTAGCTTAGATATTAAAAATCCACCTTCACCTGAAGAGCCTTCATTTGATGGACTTGACTGAATATGTCAACTGATATATCCTGGTGTGTTTTCTGACAGGAAGGGAGCTGATATGAAATGTATTCAACTATCCAGACCAGAAATCTCACTCCTAGTATTATCCTTTTTTACTTTTTCTTTTTTTTTTTAAGAGCCAATGTGAAAGTAATGGTCCTTATACATTAAAAACAAATAATAAAACAAAACCAAAAAGACACCCCCAAAACCAGCCAACAGAACAAAAAAGCCAAAGCCACAAATTCTACCTCCTTGCTTGAGTGAGAGATGTCCAAACTATTAGTCTTCATCCCAGGGTTTAGCTAGTTAAGGAGAATTTTGTGAACTGTGAGACTGAAATATATCCCAAAAAATGAATCACCCTAACAGTATTTCCATCTGACTGCTCCATCTCCTGGCCCCAGCAATTCTCCCATGTGGCTGATGATGCTTTTCTTTAGGTTTTGCAGCACACAGGACACCTTTTGATTTCTGGTCTAACTACATTCCACATTTGCCATGGAAGTTCCCCTCTGCTGCTGAGTCCAGTAGCAAGTTTGCCTTCCTTACTCATAACACCTGGTCTTTCTTAGTCTTACCTGATCACCACAAAGCAGTTCGCAGGTGTTAATGTGCACATTTGCCTCCTGGCAGACTCACAGGTTACAGTTCATGTTGCTGGCTTAGAAACTGAGGCACAGGATTCAATCACTGCAGCCCGACCAAGAAGGTGTTCAACAGAACTCAGGGAGCTGCTTTTATCCTTAGTTACATCAGCTGGCCTGTATCTTTATTCCTGTGTTAATTGTGGAAATCAGTTCAGCACTGTCTTGCTTTCTACAAAAGGCTTCCTGAGTGCATTCATTTGCTGCCAGGACAGCAAGGCTGGTGTGTGGAATTTTTGGAGAAGCTTGCCAGATAAGGCCTCAAGTCCAAGCCAGACTTGCTATATTTATCTCTGATAGGACTCTCAGTTGCATCAGTGATGTTACAGAAGCAGTTCATTTGGTGCTTAGGGCCCAAAGCAAGGTAAAAGGCAATTTGGTACTCAGCAACTTTGTATTGTGATACAGTGGTGGAAATTCCACTTTTAAAAGGCTATTTTGTAGGTCCATCACAAGAAAACTCCTTTTCCTTGGTGTCAAGATGTTGCTTCCACGTCTCTTGGCACAGAGCAGTGTGTATTTGTCATGTTGTTGCAATCCAAAGCAAAGCCTGGGTCAAGTAAGATAATAATAAAATAAAACTCAGGGGCCAGCTGTATTAATTATGGTTACCTGTCTGTGCACAAACAAAAGTGCTGATCCCAACACACAGTGTTGGCTCCAGCACTGCCTCTGCAGACAGGGGTGTTCTCTGCCTGCCCCAAACAACCCTGCAAGTGTGGGCAGGGAGTTAAGGAGCAGGTTAAATACCTGTCCTTGTTTGGCACCAAGCTGGGGGGCAAAAGAGTTCTTGAGCCCTTGCCCTGTGTGGTCACACTATAGCACATTAAGATGAGGTTACTCTGAACATCCCCTCTGAAGTCTGACTGAGGAATAGACCACGTGATGATTGAGGCACGAACTTTGCTTCCTGCTCTCTGCTCTCAAGCTGCCTTTATTTAAAAAAAAAAAAAAAAGATCTCGGTGCCTAATTCCCCTTTTCCCTGAGGAATGGCTGGTTTTTGGGCCTTTTTCTGGCTGCTTCTAGCCCAGCATGTGCCCTTGTGGTGGAGAATGAGACCTGCTCAAACCCCAAGTTTTGTAGTGGTTTCACTGCTTCAGCAAAGAGATTTGTGGGTTCTTTTTTCATATCAATTAATGCCCACAAGCACAGGAGGTAAAGTGTTTATATCCTGATATTCATTTTCCAATCCTGCATTGTTGTGACCACACACACACTGATCATATCACCTGCTCTTGGGCTTGTATTCCCTCACCTGTAACATTTTAGCTGCAGAAGCATAAAGAGTTCAATCCTTGTTTGTTCCTGAAGGTCCTCTGCTGTCCCCAGTGCTGTCCCCAGCCTGGTGTCACTGGGATAGTAAAGTAGGAGTACCCTCTGCTGGCATGTTTTATCCTGGGCTCTGTCCCACAGCTCTCCAGTCTGCCTCTATTAACCCACAGTTCATCACCCACTGAACTCCATAGACTCAGATGGAAAATTTATTTCAGTGAAAAAAGATTTTTTCTGAAGTTATTTATGATGAAAAGTTATTTTATTCCTTCATTTCTCTTCATTGTATATATATATATATATATCTATGTAACACACATAGGTCACTGCAAGTAATTTCTTTCCCTGCTTGGTGTTTAGGTCATTGGCTTAAATATTTTCTCCAGCAATCAGCACTTGGACAAAACAAACTGTAATTTGTTTTTAAATACTTATACACTTGATCCCATGCATGTTGCATGGAATGCTGATATTTCCAGGGATCACAGATCAACAGGGAGAGTCTTGAGGGAGAATCTGACAACGGAACTCTAAGGGGGAGAAATTTTTCTTCTTTTCTACAAAGAGAGGAAAAAGAAAGAAAATTTGTTCCTCTGGAGAAGCAACTGGGAGAGAAAGCTTCCTCTGGGCTAGAGGAGATATTTGGCTGCTTAATCCAGGCCCTGTTCTGCCTCTCCTAGGTAGAATTCTCAGAGCAGACCCTGGGATCTGGGCCCTTTGGGGAGACTGGGATATAACGGACATTTAGCACTGCTGGGAGAAAGGAGGAACTGCAGATGGAGATTAGAAATCGCCTTCAGGCAGGGAAGGAGAAGACAGATTGTGCCTACTGTAGTTTGCCCATCGCTGTTCTGCCCATTCTACCTCACAAAGGGTTCAGAACATCTTTAGGTAAGAACAGCCCAACTTTCCTCGGGCCCCCTGTTGCCCTGTTGTGTTTAACTGGCCTGCTGTCCACACATCTCTGGCACAGAGGAATCAGCTGCCTTCTCTGAGGCCTGTCACAGATGTTTGTAGGCTGCTTTATAACTGGGCAGCTGTTGGACACCCATGGAAACCCACATAAAACCAGGGCATCAGCCCATCTAGAACAATAAAGCTCTCACTGAGCAAGCAACACAGAGGAGATGAGCAAATAACACATTAGGCTGTACACAGACCAGTAAATGGACGTATTTATCTTATACATTTATCTCAAACAGCCCTTTGGAGGTCTGAAACAAAAGCCAGGCAGTGCTTGAGAGGTGTCAGACCTTTGGGACTCTGCCCAGCTCCAGCGCCGCACCCATCGATTGGGTAACAGCTGGGCTGCAGGGAAAAGCAGCGGCCCCATTGCCTTTCCTGTCCCTGACACCTGCGGATCTCTGATGCTTGCGTTTGTCACCTCGTGAGACAGCAGTTCTTGGGGACAGCCCCTCCCAGAGGGATTGCACCAAAGAGTTCAGTTCTGGACGTCTGTGTTTCTCCTGGTTAGTGTTGGCTGTGAACGTAAGCCACAGCTTTGCAGTTTACACTGCAGCCCCAAATCCCCAGTTCTGACAAAACCAACCGTTTCAAAGTGCTTTGACATCAGCTTTTCCGGAGAAATGAGAGCTGCTTTCTTTTCCTGATAGCTGTCAAACTGGGAAAGGTAGCTGTGAAGTACCTGGTGCTTTACAAGTCCGACGGGATTGTTAGTTTGCAAGTCTGAAGCCGTGTGATCACTGCAGGTAGAGAAGTCTGGTAAACTAATAGACTTGGATTTCGTTTCGAGGAGGGAGGTTGTACAGTTTGGTTTGCTTTGCCTTGCAGCTCTGATTCCTGCTTAGAGCCAGACATAAGTATATCTCACCTCAGCCTCTTCCTTATTTCTTAGATTCAAAAGCTGAGTGAAGTCGCAGATTTTTGACTTAAGATCATCGGGTTCCTTTCCCAAGGTCTTCTGATCTGAATGATTTGTTTCCAAGAGGCTTTATCTGTCTTTAACTGTGCTTTGTAAACGGCGTGGTCAAATCCAACTGAGATCACAAGGTTCCCATCAGATTAAGGGAGAGGGTAAATAGAACTCAGACACAGAGCTGTGGCATTAGCAAAGCAGACACTTGGATTTCTCCTCTCCAACCATCACTACTGGCCCTCTCACACTCCTCGTGGTAATCCAAGACGAGCCTTGTACCATGTTATGGTGCTGATGTCTCATCCAGTATCCTGCTGTCGTTTATGCTGGATAATTGCAGACTGCATGGAATGTACATCTGAAGCACAGCAAATGGAAATGGGGAATACCTGCTAAGGTGTTGGTTAGGGGGCCGGCAGAAAAGGGCAGGGAAAAAAATTGGTGCTTCTTGGCTTGTCACTTCCTAAAACCTTCTTTCATCTCCATCTTCCTCCTCATCCTCACCAAAACAACCCTCACATCAAAGCGCTTTGGCTGCAAAAATTTGCAATCTCGGAATACAATTCCATGATTGTTACATCTCCAGCCCCAAAAGTCTCACCCAGGTCACCTAAGCTGTTTCCTAAGGATCCACAGGCCCCCTTCAAGTAAATGAACGGTGCAGATGTTCAGCAAATTTAGAGATTTGGGACAACCTGCTCTTTCCCGTTCCTGCTCACAGTGCCGTGTCAACAGCACAGCCAATATTTATCATTCATATTCAGTTATCAGAGGGCAGGCACAATATTTGCCCAACTTTTTAAAATGACTGGCGATCTTTGGATGCTCTGGATTAAACAGCTGATTTCGCTGGGGGTGTGGTGATTGAAATCCGTGTCACTGCTGGCGCAGTGTCCAGGGGACTCACATGATCGTCCCTGCATTCCCGGGTTCCTCACGGAGGCTGCAGCCGGGAGACAGCGCGTGTGTGTCTGGGAGAGGGTGGGGTGGAATATTCATGCCATTGGAAACACTCACGTTGTTACTTAACAACTGCATTAACCTGGTGTCACAAGTCATGACCTTGTGCTGACCCTGGCGGGCAAAGCAGGGCAGCTCTGAGGTACAGAACATGAAAGTGCGAGAAGAAAGGAGCAGGGGAGGAGCAAAGCTCAGCTCTCCCTGGAAGGGACTTCCCAAGCAGCTGGGACAAAGCGCCGAACAAAGGCTGTGCGCGGGCCATCCCACCCAGGCACTCGCTGCGCGGGGACCGCCAGCTGAGCCTTTCACAGCAGCGCCGGACTGACACGGCGGGGCAGTCGTTTCCATGGAAGAGCCCCAGAGCAGATCTCCTGCTCCTATCCCTCTCTGCTCTGCAGCACAGCCCTGTTGGCGCAAGTGCTGCGTTCAGAGCTCAGCCTGGAACCTCATCCCACCTGGCTTTCAAAAACTGAGGGAAGGGGAAAACTTCACTAACCCAAGATGCTTTTTCCGTAGCTTTTTGGTCTCAGGAGTCTTTTTGGTGGCTAGGGTGGGACAGTCACAAGCCCTAGCGGTGTCAGCATCAGGACGTGGGCAGAGTGACCCCAGTTTTAAGTGAGAAGGAAGGAGGTGGGATCTGACTGGCGAGGGGGAAGGGCAAGAGGAATTTGTTTTGCAGAGTAAGAACTGTTGCAAAAGTTCTGTGGGACCTGTAAAAAGGTACTTTGAAGGCAGGCTGGGAGCATGTCGGTGAGAGCTGTGGAGAGGTGATGGGAAACTCCTCTTAGTGAAGGGCTCTGGGGGGAAACACCAACTCCCAGAAGCTCAGGCAAAGTGCTTTTTTCTTCCTCTTATTTTCCAGCAGAGTAACAACAAAAGTAGTGACACCTGAGAATGGACAAGGGTGGTTCTGTGAGCGTGTGAGGAATTAGTCACATGTTGTGCTGAGCACATATTTTGGTCAGAGCAGCTCAGTGCTCAAGGAGCTCTGACCTGTGTGACTGAGGGCTCAGTTACTGTTTGCCCTCTGCAGAAAACACCAGCACAGGATGTTACTGAGGAATTTCCATAAAGAGCCTTTCTAAAATAACTTGCTTCAAAAAGAGGCCCTTGGTGCAAGCAGAGATTGGCTTCTGTTCTGAAGTTTGAGGTTTATGAAAATTGGTGTTTCTCTTTGATTTTCCAGGAGTAAATAATTACAGGTCTGACATCCGCAAGCTTTCAAGTGTCATGAGTCACACCTGCAGCTATGCGATGGTTCATAAAATTCTCACTGGCATCAAAATAAGAAACGCTGGGTTGTTTTTCTTTCTTCCTGGATTTGCACCCCTCAGGGTTCCAGGGTTTGGGTTTTCTCCTTTGGCTGCCTGAAGTGATCTCCTTATTGCAAAGTCCATGCACAGCAAATTCCAGGAATGAGGTCATCCAGAGGAGCTGGACAACCCTCGAGAATGGCAACAAAATCCCGACAGCAAGTGAAGGAGGCGTGGTGTGAAATGCTGGCGGTGCCCGTGCGCCAGAGCAGGAGGTGCCCCGGTGTATCAGGTGCTGTGTTCTCAGCAGGGCTGTATCTCTGGGTTGATCTGCAGCAGCACCGTCTGACAGGAGCCGGGCCAGCCGTGCCACGGACCCTCCCACTTCCCTCTGCCCATCCTGCTCCAGGCTGCCGGCCCAGCTCTCCCTGTTTACATGTTTCCAAATTCAAGGAGGAAAAGTGAATATCAAACAGACCTGGCCCTTTTGAAGTGGCTAAAGGATGCTATCGGGTCCAGGGGTGTGTTGTGCCTTCGAGGCTTGTTTGTCTTTGCCTGGTCGCTCTCCTTTAAGGAGCCATTCCACCCTTCAAAGCCATCCGAATCCCAATGGAGCAGCCCCGGCACAGGCTGTCCTGTGTCGAAACACTTTGCTGGGAGGTTTTCAGACATGGAAGTTTCTTTATTCTTTTGCAATAAATAATTGGGCTGAAATTAGTTATTGTCCAACAGGAAGAAAATAAGGGGCTTCGTTTGGTTTTTAGGGAGGAGGTTTCACCCCTCAGCACTGAGCTTCCCTTTTAGTGTCAGCTGGAACATTTTGGAGCCCTTTTCTCATACTCACACACGGGCAAGTGATGGTCTTACAATGCATCCTATTCCTTTTCTCAGTTTTAGCTCTTTAACCAGCAGCTCGCTGCGTCTTTTGGCTGGATCCCCGAATCATTGTGTGCTCCTGCGCTCTCCTGGTCAGGAGCTGGAACTGCTCCTTGAGCACATAAATCGTGTGGGAAGGAGAAACTCAAAGCTCAAAGCAGCTGGGGTTTCTGGTGGCTTGTTTTAGGACTGCCTAGCTTTGCCAAATCGATTATAAGATTATAAAAAGTCTTTTGTCAGTGAAAGAAGTGTTTTTGCTAATTAGAAAGCAGCGAGGAAAATAAAATTTGGAAACTCCAAATTCTTAAAGTAAGTGACAGTTTTGAATATCAATATTAGACAAAACAACAATAAAAAATTTTGCAATTCATTACTTAGAGCTTTTAAAAATCCGGGATCTGATTATTTTTATAGTTTTTTCAAGAACTGAACTAAAAGCAGCTCAGACATAATTTACACAGAAAGTATCAGTTCTGCTTTTGTGAATAATTTTAGGTATTTTTATTTTTTTAGGCAGCTTCTTAACAGCTATTTTTGTTTGTAGGTCAATTAGCTATGCCCTAAATGAAAAGCAGCAGGAATTTAGCATTTTTTAGTGTTGTAGTCAGTGTCCAGGTAGCCATGAGAGGCAGCAGGGTTGAAGTTTTAGAAGGAGATGGACTGTCTAGCACCTGGGCTTTACTCTTACTGTGAGCAGCCTTTTGGCTCCTACAAGATCTTCTTTGCTCACCCTGGACACCCCTGCAAAGTCCAGGATACCGCAACAGGGGGAAAGCATCTTTTCTCCTCTGCTAAAATCATTTCCACACCCCTTTCCTTGCCTGGTAAGAGTTTCCTCTGCCATTAAAAGTCTCTGTTGGTACCACTGAGATGATTTTTATGCAGGAACAACCTCACAAAGGTTTGGACACCTGGTGACTGCACAGGGTGTCTCCAGCAGGTCAGATCCAGGTGCTAAAATGGTCAGGAGTGTGAATGAGCTGCTTATGTGCTGGTATGGTTTGTTCTTACACTTTGCTGGGTGATGTTTAGGAATAGAGGTCGGAAGCAGCCAGAGATGCTGTAGCTAATCTTCCCTGGATGATGCAGAGTATATTGAATCCTGCAAAAAACCATCTCCTCCACGTTGTGAGCTTTTGTACTCGACTGGTTATAAAGAATGGGCAGAGATTAGAGACTAATCCTTGATTGGATGCCTTTTAAGGGGGCAAAAGTTTTGTGTGATTCCCCCCCCCCATAGGTATTGTCTTGTGCCAAAATATTCTCCTTCCCTATCTCCTGCAATTTGTCTTAAAATTGTTATCCTGGTCTTAGGGACGTGGTGATAATTTCCATGACAACACAGAAAGATTCCAGAAACAGAGATTTCTGACTAAGTATATGAAGGTTGTTGAGAAGCACAACTGTAAGAACTCTGCCTACTCACTGGGAATAAGAGACAGAAGAGCTGAGGTACGTGATCTCATCTTTGGAAACTGAAAGATTCTTTACATCCTGTTGATTTACTTCATGGGGGATGTTTTGGAGAGATGCACAAGCACCTCTCCAAACTAGAGCAATTTGCCCTTGACATGCTGATGCCCAGAGCCTTGCTGTGTGTCAGAACTTAAACTGGTCCTGACTGCATAGGTAAATCCAGAGAGCGAGCACCCACAGCACAGAGGCTGTGACCAGGAGGCTGGGAAGAACTGAAACCCTCCTAACCCCCGCTGAACATCTGGAAAGGTTCCGGAGCAGAGTCCCTGCCCCTGAGCTGCCACTGCCCCTGTTGGCTGAGGTACCTTTGCTGGAGCACCCAGCTGTCTCGGTGTCAGGTGGCTTTCCCCCTACATTTGTTGGAGTTTTCTGGAGTTCTAACCAGCACTGCGTGGGACAGGAACACCTCCACGGTGCTCCATGTGTCCTGGGGAGGGATCAGGACAATCCTTCAGCAGCTGCCAGTTTACAAAGGGAATAAGTGCCTTTGCCTCTCCGGGGGTGGCACCGGGGGCAGTGACACGTAGTTTCATGCTGGGGTAGGAGTTCCTGTGTAATAGTTCATGGATTTAGAAAACCCCTGACTGCAAGTGCTGTTGGTTATCCCAGTGTCCAGCAATGACTAGCAGTTCCTAATTTCTGCTAATAGCTTCCTGAGTCAGATGGGGATGGCTGGCCCTTCGCACTGCCCTGCTCTTTTATTGTGGCTCCCCTTCAGAGATCAACAAACAACGCAACTTAAACTGCTGGTTGTTCCTGGGAGAGAGCTGCCCATTCCTACCTTTCTGCTGCCTCCATGAATGCTCCCTTTGCATGGCAAATAATGCAATCCGTGCTGAATTTTTGCCTCCCCTAATTGCAAAGCTGGCTACTCTTCTGTGTAAACAGGCTGATGGTGTTTTATTTGCTGACAGAAAAAAAAAAAAAAAAGAATTGGGCCAGTTTACATTTGGCAATGCTTGGGTTTTTGTGGGTGGCTCATGGGCTAAGCCTGATGGAGACATTTGGTGTCATGGGTTTGCAAAAGTCCCCCTCCTTGGGGATTGAAAATAGTTTGTCCGGATGAATTTCCGGACAAGAGCCAATCAGGAGTTCAGGTGACGCCTTTGCCAATTACATCTTCAAGAAGAAGCGGAAGAGAAGGTGGTGGCGTGGAAGAATCTTGGGCAGCCATGTAAGAGAGAGGATGTGGCAGGTCCCCCAGGTGGGGGGCCAGGCCTCTCTGCTCCCCCGGCCCTGGGCCAGGGGCAGGAGCAGCGCTGAATCCTCCTTGACCAGATGAGTAACAGAACGAAGAGAAAAAAACTGTAAAAGCGAGCTCGGACTGTTGCAGAAGAAATTTCAGCCAGAGAGATAACGAAGCCTCCAAGGTCGGAGCTGGCAGCAGCCGGTGAGAGAATGAAGCGGCAAAGGGGGGAGGCAGCTTCTTGTCCCCCCTCTCCTTCTCTCTTCCTTCAGCAGGGAAAAGGACTGAGATCTAAAAATCCCTGTTGCTTGTGGGACATTGCTGAGGAGACGACTCCATTTGCAGCTTAAGGAACTTGTGCTAGAGCAAAGATGCACTTGAGGAAACTGAGATTCCGTGGGAGGCCTGAGATGAAGCAGAGCCTTGACGTGATTTGTGTCCACGGTGAGAGATCTTACGCCGGAGCGAAAACGGCTCGGGTAAGATTTGTGTGATCCTAGAGAAGGATCGATGCTGGTGCAGCTGAGTTTGTGACCCTAGAGGGACAGCAGAG
>JAWMRA010000146.1:18806021-18833821 GCA_035584735.1 Pseudotriccus pelzelni | reverse complement strand
TCCAGGAGGGTTTGGATGATCCTCTGGGGCACAGGGGGTGACTCCTGGGGATGTTCCTGTGCAGGGCCAGGAGTTGGACTGGATGATCCCTGTGGGTCCCTTCCAGCTCAGCATATCCTGGGATTCTGTGATAATAGAACCATTAATGTGGAAATACAGGAGTGGTCCATGGAAAGTCCATCCATCCACACCTCCCTGACCTGACCAAGGGCAGTCTGAGCTCCCAGTGCCCACACACACCAGGCACACAGTGACAAGCTCCAACATGGATAGCTCAGCTCAGACCAGGAGACAGAAAAACGGTAAATGAGTGCTTTAAAAATGTGACTGAACAGAGCTCTGCTTCCTGCACCTGGATGTACCAAACCACTGTGGGGAGCCTTGCTGATGGAGAGCTGGGATACAAAATAAATCCCGAGAGTCTGGAAACAAGAAGGCTCACAGTTTGCAAGCAGGAACATCTTTGGTTACCAGTAGGTGTCACTGCAGGTTTGTGGACACTGGGCCCAGCATTGTGACATGGCCACAGCCATGGCCACGCTTCTTGGAACTCCACCTGCTCCCATGGAGAGACACCAGCTCCTCATTCCCACGCTCCTGGGAGTTCAGGCCCTTTCTTCAGTAATTCCTGCTCCGTGTTGTTCCTCAGCTCACACAATTCCTGCAGCACTGCAGTGGCTGTGTAGGAAGTAGCTGTGTTTCTTCTGGGCACACTTTCCACCGGCCCACAGAGGGCACCATTAGAAGGCCGGGCTCTACAGTGGAAACGCCACTTTGCCGACGTTCCCAAGTCCACTGAGCAGCTCTCAGATTTCAAAGATGTCCAGATGTATTTGACTGTCTAGAAACTTGAGCTAGAAACCTGACCTTTTTGTTGCTGCCACATTGTTCTTTGGGTGGCTCAGTTCTCTGCCTCCATTCCCAGGAGAGGGCAGGACATTTGTGTCAGCACCACAGAGACAACAGGCAGCTCGTGGGGCAGGAACAAGAGCATGGAGGCTGCAGTGGGTGCACAGGGACTGTGTGTGTAACCCTACCCCAAACACCCAATCCCCAAGCTCACATTTCCATGTGCAACCTGTTCTGCCACGTGGACAGAAACCCACACTTGTATCCTGCTGCCGGATCTTGGGTGGTCAGAGGTGTAAACTCATAATCCCAGCTCCAGCCTGCTCTGATGGGAAGGTTTTCTGCCCTCAGCTACTTCTCCATCTCACCTGTGTGGGTGGGCTCAGGGAAGGGCTCGGGCAGCCTGGAAGTGCCTTTGCTGTAGGTCATTTGCCTGCCACAGCCTCAGATCACATTCCCTGTTTCACAGCTGCAGCTCTCTGAGATCCACAGTCCTTCTGGAACACACCCTGGCCTTTCCCTTCCTGTGCTGCTTCTGACTGATTGGAGGAGAAATCCTTGTTCTCAGTCCCAGGGCGCTTGTTCCTGCATCCTATTTTCCCGTGATCCAGCTCCCCACAGGAATGCCACTGAGGCCACTCTGATCCTCCTGGATGTTGATGGTGCCCCCAGCTCCACAGCATCAGCAAGTTTGACTCTGTGTTCTGACAGCTGGTGCCAGGTCGCTCTCAGCAATATTTTACAAGGTTGGTTGCATGTCTGATTCTTCAGCAATTCGAGTCATTGGCCCATTGCAGTGCAGTCCTGCTCGGTCCTTTCTGTTACCATTTCCTTTTTTAATGAGTGAGTGTTCCATCTGCTGCAAAATTCCTTAACTACCGATGTCCCAGCTGATATTCTGCCAAATCCTACACTGCTGTCCACATAGCCCAGATCAGTGACATGTCCATGGACAGCTGGTGAACTGAATCCTCTCTCCTTAAATCCCCAGATGCTTTTTGGGATGCCTGAGTGGGGGCAGTGAAAGCACGTGCTTTGGGACCTCAGGAGTGGAGTATATTGGCCCTGAAGTCTAGAATGAAGAACACCCTCCCACAGCCCTGCTGTCACTCACAAGTGGCACAACACTACCCTGAGTTTTCAGTGCCACAGAGCTGCCTCCATGGAGCGTGTTAGAGCAACGAGGGACAAACGAGGAACCGAGAAGAATAATTTACTGTAGAATATACTAACTAGGCTCCCAGTCCCCAGGTGTGTGGGCTTGGGAGAGCTCTCAGCCATAACCACCTGACTGCCAGGCACCTGCCCAGCGTGTCCAGTGGGAATTTTGGAAAGGACAGTGTGGTTCTGCAGGGCAACTGCAGGTCTTTTCTCCTGGACTTGTAAGCCCCCACAGCTGTAGCTCTAGACAGTGTTCAAGCTCCTTTGTTCTTCTCAGAACTGAGATTAAAGTATCTTCCTTAAAAGAGGTTAGAATTTCAAGGCAAAAATTTATTCAACATGCTGATCCACTGAAATCAATGAAAAATCTGATACATGCAGAAGTACTGGTAGTAGGTGAACAGGTTTACAATGGCAAGGCCCTCTATTTTTTGCTCTGTAATGGCTTGAAATATGACGGTACTAAATTTATGTCTTTAAAATTTTTGGACTTCATAAAACTCATATAATGGACTAAGCCAAGTGGCTCCTTAGAGTTCATTTTGTTTCCTGCTCTTTTCTTTGCAGGTAATGATGGTACCTTTATTGGGGCATCTGGACTTGCTGCAACTCTGAGAGGTAAATTGGGCATGAATAGTCAGAAGGGCACTCAGAGATCTGGATGTTTGTGTGGCTGCCATCAGTCATCAGAAACAACAGAAAAGCAAAGGGAGGGAAACACACCAAAGAAGCAACATAACCATAAACCTGAATTTAAAGAGTATGGCCTAAATTTTCCATGACTGGTTTCATCAGTCACTCCCTAGTACCTTTTATGCCCTGCTAAATAACAGCCCAGGGACTCCTGCTTGTTTTGATGTGCCCTGGATTTGTGGGCAGGCACAGCTCCTGCCCCTGCTGGTGTTGTGATACATGGGATGGATGCTCTGGAGAGCTGAGCTGTTCCCAGGGCACTTAGCAAACAGTGCCATTGTACTGTCACTGTGCTGGGTGGGCGAGTGT
Source organism: Pseudotriccus pelzelni (assembly GCA_035584735.1). NCBI lineage: Eukaryota > Metazoa > Chordata > Aves > Passeriformes > Tyrannidae > Pseudotriccus > Pseudotriccus pelzelni. The sequence continues at coordinate 18,830,809 of JAWMRA010000146.1, read as the reverse complement.
GGGAGTATTTCCAGAGTGAATTCCCAGCTGTGCAGCTCCAAGGCCATGTCCAGCTCACAGCACAGAGCGTGGGGCAGCAAGTCCTCGGGGAATGCTGACCAAACCAGCCCCAAGGCTGGAAACAGCAGGGCTGTGTCACCGCAGAGCTTCTTTTTGCAGGGAAATAGGGATTATTGGCTGGAGTGCAGCTTTCTGCTAAAGGAGCTGTGCTGCCTCCAGGTCTGTATGGATGTACCAGCATGGCAGGGGCAGCTCATCACTGTCTGTACCATATAAAGGTACTGCTGCGCCTGCAAATAATCTGTGTCCTTGTTGCTGTAATATCATAGCTGTTTTATGACAGTCCAGTGGCCCACAGGTGGATTAGCACTCCCACAGCTGGATCAGCACTCCCACAGCTGGATCAGCACTCCCACATCCATCCTACCAGTCTGTTGCTGTACAACAGGGTACTTGATATCCTAAAGCCATCAATTCCAGTTACTAGGAATTCCTGTGCCAGGATGAATCTTACTGGGCTATTCCTGGAAAGTGAATGCAAAATATGCACGAGGAGGTGAAAGCAAATCAGAGGGCACCAAACATGCAGAGCTTCTGTTTACACAACTCCAAACTTTTTCGATGTGACTTCATGGACATGTCCAGCAGACTCCAAGGCTCTCTCTGCCATTGCAGATATATCTGGGCTTTGGGAACATGGGGGCCTGTATGAAACTGCCTTCCAGCCTCAGGAATGGCTTCTGCTGGGGGAGATCTCCAGGCTGGGTCAAATCCTCAGTTAATAAAAGCCAGACTCTCGTAGTGCTACAGCAATTTACCACCACTTGAAAATGTGGCTAAGGCACTTCTGAAATAAAACAAAACATCCCAGCCTGCACATTTGCCACAGGAAACCCTGTGTTAGAGCAGCTCTGTGCCAGCCCTGTCCCTTGGAGAACACTCCCAAGGTGAGCAGGAGGCAGGCTGCCAAGCCCAGCCTTGTTTTAGTTCAGCTCCCTGGGAGACATCAGTCTGGGTTTCTGCTTCTGGGATTCACTTTCCTCACAAACAGTTGCTCGTTCTTAGGTTTAAGCAGAAGCCACAGAGCTCTTGAAGCTTTTGTTTTAATTAGAGAGCAAAGTCTAATCCCCACTTTCTGCTCTATTAAAAACAAACCATCAGCTCTTCTCCACACAGGAGAGCAGCAATTGAATACTGTGAACAGGGACACCTGGCTTGCACACGGGGGCTCTGATCAACAGAGCTCAGAGCACTTCACAAGGGAAGCAAATATTTCAATTCTATGGGAACTGAAGCACAAGGGTGGGACGACCTGAGCACCACCAAGTGCTGCTGCTCCCCTGGCTGGAACTGGCAGGAAAACAAGCCCCAGAGACAGGGAACGTGAAGACATGGGGCCAGAGGAACTGGTAGTGTCCCACAAAGGATGGTCCAAAATACACAGAGAGACACAAGATATAAAGAGATATAAACTAGGATCTTTAAGTTCTGCTCAAAGGCTGAAAACTGCTGGGTCTGGCCTAGGGAATTTCCACACGGCCCTGTTTTAGAAATAAAATGTCTGGAGCTGTGGGCAGGAGTTTGACCTTTTCCTAACTCACAAGAAATGTAGAACTCCTAAAAAGATTTCTAGAACCCTGCTCGAGGAGCTTTATCCTGAAAGCTTTTGGATCGACATTTGCCTTAAAAATAGGATTTGTACCTTTGAGCCCCCAGAAATGCTCCCTGCTCAGCCTGTCTGGCTGTCTCTTTCACCACTTCAAACCTACTGTTAGCAGCTCTGTTATTTAAATCTTCCTGAATCCTGGTGACAAACCGGCCTGAGGATTTCCTGCCATGAAAGGAGTTTGTTTTTTTCCTGCAGCTTAGGGACAAGTGGTGTTGAGCAAGAGGATTTGTCAGCTGATTCCCTGCAGACATTTGTTATAATTTGGTGGGAAGATGCAGAATTTACTATTCTCAGCAGTAGGCTGAGCTCCCAAACCTCTCTGTGTTCCTGCCATCCTCTGGGGAAGGGGATGTCCTGATGCCTGCTCCCTGGAAGGGGGCTATGGGGCATAAATTGTGGGGTTTATTTTTCTGATGTGCCAGCACCCAGTCAGTGCTGCCCCGTGCCTGTCACAACCCATCCCATGCCAAAACACCAGCCCCCCAGGGGAGCACGTGGGGCCCTTGCTCTGGTGTGTGTAAGGGCCAGAAATGAGGAGCTGGGGTGGATGAGTAACCCAGGGAGGTGGCGGCTGTTGTGCCTGGCTTGAGAGGCAGTGGTACAGGGCATTTAATGAAGTGTTTGTGTAACTGTTCATGCTCTCTTTTTTCCTCAATCCCTGCATCAGTGATTAGAAGTTTGTGTTGATGGACAAAACATTAAATAAGCAAAAATTCCTCAGATGGAAATTTTGCCCATGGCAGAGGAGGTGAAAACTTCATGGAAAGAGAGAAACGTGATGCCCTGATATGCAAAATACGTTTTGACATGGTGAGAGCCGTGAATGAGTGTTTGGTCCTGCAAAGGAAACCAAAGCCAGCCAGTCTGTCCTTGTGTAAGAAATGATCTGAGATCAGATTGGTCTGAAAAGTCAAATGAATTGGAAAATTGATGAGGTTGTGAACTGAAGTTGGCTGCCCTTGGAGGAACAGAACAGACCTGGGAGCACAGGAAAAGATCCACACAGGAAGGAAAGACAAATCTAGTGAGTACCCCCAAAAGAGTCCCAGCTCCTGGGCTCCAGGGTGCAGGATGGACTGCAGGGCTTTGTGTCTGGGCAGGGACACTGTGAGAAACTCGTGCAGCGTGGGAACTGTGCCCAGAGCAGAGCAGGGACTCCTGGGAGGACAGGCAGGAAGTCCTTAAAGCCACGCACCCTGTGCCCAGGGCTCCACCAGGGCCATCCCAGCTGGGTGCCTGGGAAACCAGCCTTCCCTATTCCCTGGGTAACCAGCCTTGCCCTTCCCTGGGTGTCCCTGTCTTTCTCTGGCTTCACCAGCTCACCATCCACGCTCCCCCTCTCCCATCTCTCCCACACTTTGACCTCACACCACGGAACTGTCAGAGTGAGGAAACAGTTGGAGCTGAAACATTCATTCCACATTACGTGATTCCAGATTAAAGGCAGGAAACATTTAACCCTTTGACGGCCTTCTCCCCTCATCCTGTGATGCCTTGGCTTCCAAACTGCTGGCAAACCACATGGAAATGGATGGTGAGCACTGATGGCTTTTGGATGTATGTCCTTGTCTTACTAGTGGCTGTCACAGGGGTTCAGGGGTGTCTGGGCTTTGCAAACTGAACATTTTCCCTCAGCCCTGCTCACACTTTTTGGGTCTTCCAGTGCTGAGATGCATTTGCAGTATGGGGAAAATGTGCACTGCCAAAAGTCCAAGGGATGAACCTCTGGCTCCATGTGTTTCACTTCATTCCCCAGTTTGAGGTTCATAAGTGCAAATGGCTAAAATTAAAACTACAGAAATAGATAAAATGAGGACTCTCAATGCTCAGCAGTCAGGATTTAGAAACAAAGCCTCTTGCTTTCTTTAAAGCTGCCTAATAAATAAGACCAGAGTAACACTTACATGGAAAATGTGTCATTTCACAGCCCTGACACAAACATGTATTCTGGGTTTTAAAGGCTGCTCTTTTGGCAGATCCTGGCCCTCTCCTGAGGGCCAGTTCCTGCTCTCCAGCACTGACTGATGAGCACTGCTCAGAGGTATTTGGTATTTGGGGCTGGCTCTTGGACTCTGGACTTCATAGGTGGTCTTGGCAGCTGAAAGGGTGGCTGAGAGTGGCAACGCCAACCCTCCATTCCCTGCTGGAGCTGTCCCAGCATCTGCACTGAGAGCAGCAATCCCACTACAGTCAGGGGCAGGATGGGAGGTGCCCAGGCCGGGGGTTTCACCTCTGCCCTGAAGGGATGCAGGTGGGAGGCACCCACGGCTCTCCAAGGCCCGGGCTCTGCTCCTCCATTTCAGCAAAGCAGCTCCAGATGAGGAGTTCACAGAAATAACATTCGGGTTCAGGCCCAGAGAGCTCATGGTTTCCCAGGAACCCTTTTCTGTGCATTTGGGAGGTTCTCACAAATGTTGACCTCCCCCAGCATTCCCAGATGGAGGGATGGGAGCACAGACTGTTGAGGCAGAACTGCCATCAGCACTGTCTCTGGATCCAGCACTGCCACCAGCCTCTTACCTTTCCCAGGGCTTGAGGGAGGCTCAGTCTCTCTTATCAAAAATCAAATGCACACAGGAACATAATTTAAAGATTTTATTTATCCCACTGCTCTTTACTGACAGCCCCAGAGCTGCTGAGGTGTGCACAGTGCTCCTTGTTCTGCTGGGTAAAGAATGAAATAAAAATGGAATAAAGAGTCTTGCTCATTCAAACTCACCGAATCCCAGAGTGGTTTGGGTTAGAAAGGACCTTAAAGCCCATCTCATTCCACCCCCTGACACAGGCAGGGACCCCTTCCACTGGCCCAGGTTGCTCCAAGCCCTGTCCAGCCTGGCCTTGGACACTTCCAGGGACGGGGCAGCCACAGCTTCTCTGGGATCCTGGTCAAACACCTTTGCTCAGGGAGCAGGAGTATGAGTTGCAGTCCCAGCAAATGTAAATCCACCATCTTCGGCAAGCAGAGGAAGGCAAGGGAAGAGGCTGCTGCCCTTCAGTGGGATATTCCAAAGCAGTTTCGCTTTTTCCTTGTGGCACAGGAAAATACTGAGGTTTGAAGTGAAAGGCAGTGCAGAACACTGTGAGGAGTGGTGGCTCTTGCAAGCATCTGGAAACCTGGGTCCCAGTCAAAAGCGACATAATTCAACCCTCTTTGTGAGAGTTCAAAGCCCAGAAAAAGCCCAACCTCTGCTTATCTGGTGAGCTTTGTAACCAGCAGAGAAGGTACAGTGTGTCTCCAGATTCAGCAAAAAACTCCCTAATATCTTCGAAACGACTGGTTACTGATTGTGAGTGTTCTGCATGACTGCCCAGAGGGAAGAAAAATGTCCTTAGGAACAGTCTCCACAGTGATCCATAATAACAGCACAAGGCATCATCTGCAGAAAATGTGCAGCTTCTCCTGACCTGCCTGAGGAGACTGCAAGTGTCTCTGTGATGATATCCAGAGCCTGAGACTTGAAACCCCTTTGGATAAGAAGGAAAATGTAAAAAATGTATCTTCTAAAGAAAAGGAGATTGGTATGACAGCTCCTGAATGAATTGGGTCCCAGGGTTTACAGAGCCCATCAGCTCATCTCTCTGCTTCATATTTGGTGTTTTTCCGTCTGCAGGAAAAACTGAAGCACCATCAATTAGGATGAACTTTGTCCACCTCATGATAGATGGAGTTATTGCACCAAAGGAGGCTGACAGATGAAGGGAGACTAGAACTGGGTTTGCTGCCTTGCTTTCCGTGCTCCTGTTTATTCCAAAATCTTCAATAATGGGCAAAAATCTGACAGAGCAGAAAATCCCCAGCTGTCCTGAGCTCATCTACCACTTGCACAGCTGCTTAGAGAAACAACCTGCTTGGCTTAAACCAAAGGGACTTCAGGGGGAACGGCAAAACTTAAGAACTGAACAGGTTTAAGTGAGCAGTGACAATATTAATGAGCTCAGCATCAAGCACAAAACAGGGGAAGGAAACATTGGGCTAAGCCAGTGAGAGCACTTGGGGAGAAATGGCAGGAATTCAAGAGTTTGTCTAAATACAGAGTTGTACTGACTTCATTTAGCTGTGCTGGAAAATGCTTTGGGTAAATAAGGTCAAAAGACTAAGTAGACACTTTCCTTTCTCTGTAAACCATGTTTGGAGTTCAAATATTGGGAAATAAACTTGAAACTAACCAGCAAAATATCTGTTTCTAAGCCAAAGGAAGAAGAATTGAGGAAGTTTTTGCTTGCTAAGTTAAATGAGAACAAAGGCATGAATGGAGAGGGACAGAGGGCAGAGCCGATGAGCACAGGGTAGGGGGAATTGCCACAGGAAGAGTCTTGCTTTGTCTTCATTCCTGATAGATTGGATCATCTTCTCTAGCCCCATTGTCTCTGCCTTTCAGGCTTCTGAAGTGAAACTGGAGATCTTTTATAACCTTAATGACACGGTTTTCCTGTGCTGGCCCCAGAGGAGACAGGCCTGGCTCCGAGCACACTGAGAATGCACCAGCAGCTCAACATGAGCAAGTGTGTCCTGTATCCTGCTGCTCCAGGGGCTGTGCTGGCCCTGCAAACAGCTCTGCCACGGGCAGGGGGATCCTGACCCCAAATCTGCTACCTTGCCAGGGGCAGAGGGAAATCCAGCAGGAACAATCAGCCAGCAGCCTTCCAGCTTGCCTTGGAAAACAATTGGATTCCTGGTCCAGCCCAGGTTCCTTTGGATGTCTCAAGAAGCCACTTTCTCCTCTGCATTTGTACACCTGACACAATCCTGGGAGCAGCCAGGTGCCCTGGATACAAACACTCCTGTCTGAGCTGGTCCCTGGAAACAGGGTCTGAATTTTCTGTTCTGAACCTCTGCTTCACTGTCAAAGTGGGATCCAAACAGCTCAGTTTTTAAGGCGTGCAGAAGCAAGATGTGACCTCAGCTGTTAATATTTCATCTCTCCCTGCTGCAGTGTGGGCAGTTCCTTTCTTTCTCATGGCTGACCCTCTTCTGTCCATACCCTTCCCCTCACCTGTGGACACAGCGACTCCAGTTCGGAGATCTGACCAAGAGCAGTGGCCAAGTCACAGCAAGAGTTAAAAATAGAGCCTGACATTCCCACGTCCCAGGTCCCACCGTATTTCCCTGGGGAACCACTGCAAACGTGTGAGAAATGCAAGTGTCAAGGACAAGGCAGAAAATAACCATTTACAAACACCCCCAATAGCTGCCAGGACTGCTGTGCCTGCTCGGTGCCAGCCTTCACCTCACCCAGGTCCTACCACAGCTTGGCCTTTCTGTCACTTCTCCCAGCTTTTAATTACGTCCTTGGGTAACACAACTCCTGTGCTCTGTGCACACCTCGAGGGAGGTGCATGGTCTGGTGGCTGCTGTGAAGAGAATTAATGACAAAGGACGGGGCTTTGAGCTCCTGTCGAGCACTTGCTCAGCTGTGTCACCCTGGGGCGAGTCACTGGGCTGCTTCGTGCCCAAGTAAACCCAGCTGTAAAGCATCTCGAAAACCAGATGGTGCACAGGGTTTAAAATGCTCAGGAGAATGATGAGGGATGGAGGAAAAAAAAATTAAAAACAAAAGGAATTCTCCAGCTCTTGCTGCCAGCGGGGCTAATCTGGACTGAATCAATGTGACTGAGAACTTCCTTTGATATCCAGAAAAACACCCCACACTCTCAAAATCTTTATTCCCCTTGCCTCTCTTGACTTTATGTCAAGTACCTTCTCTGTCTCCAGGGTTAATTCAAACCTTCAGTGAATCCATGTTTTTCCCTGGCAGCCTGAAGTTTCTAATTTGGGATCAGGTTCTACATGACTAAACTTTGATCTTTTACATGATTATTTTTAGGCACTTCATTCCGTGGCATTCTTCTCTCCCTGCTTTTCTCCTCCAGTGGCACAGGGATGTTCTGGGGCTCAGGTCCTGCCCCCCAAAACAAATACTGAGCTTTTTTGCCTTCCGCAGATGGTACATCCTGGCTCAGAACCAGTGCCAGAGCCCCCCAGGATTTGTGTTGCCAGTCCAACAAAGAAAACACCAACGCTTCTGTGGCACAAGAAATGTTTGCCACATGTTAGTATTTAAGAGAAGACTTAAGTGTTTCAATATTTTTTGGCTTTAGCTCAAATTTAGTGGTTTTTTTTTTCCCCCAGAGGAATGTGGGAATACTTACTTATGTAAGGAATATCTGTGTGTGCTTCCAAAGCAGGGTGTCTGAGATTGTAAGAAGGGAAACCAATACATTTTAGTCCAGTGTAAACAAGGAATATTGAAAGATGTGAGACATAAAGGAGCCATTTTATCCACCACTCAGGAAAGGCCTTGCATGGTTTTATTAATCACTAATGAAAATAAAACACTGACAGGTTTGAAACTGGATGAACTTTCTTCCCAAAGAAGAAAGAATTAGAGCTGAAGGAGTGAGTTGCAAACAAATCTCACAGGCCGGAACACCAAAATCTCTTTGGCTTTCATGAAAACAAACACCAGCAAATTGTCTTCAGCACATTTAGCTCTTGTTATACAGTCCTGGGATGGCAAAATACTTAATTGCCATTCAAAATTGGTGATCATTTTTCCAATAAAAAACTACTTCAATTTTTGTGTCTCTGGTAAACTGCTCTGTTTCATGATATTGAATCTTTGGGTTCAATATTTGAGCTATCGAATCTTTAGATTCAATATTTGAGCTGTGCTATCAGTGACTTAAAACATTGACATTCTGTGCCATAAATACCATTCCAAAGTGCTTGTGATGATTTACTGACACTGCCCAAACATCAGACTGTTCATTAACCAATCCCCAAAGCAGAAATCCCTCGACATCCTTTGAGACCCCCTTTGGGTGACTGAACTTGCCTTTCCTCCTCCCACCACCACTTGAAACCGAATTTAAAAACAGGTGCAGGTCATTTGCGGGAATAAAAGAATTTCAGATTAATCAGAACATGAGACATTCTCAATGGCCAGCTGTGGAGAACAATAAATAAACCAGGAGGTGAGCTGTAGATGAAGCCAGTCCAGGGGATCAGAGGTGTCTGATGTGGGGACACAAAAAATACAAAATGCATTTTCAAGCCCTGGGCTCCACAAATGCTCATCAGACTCAATTTACAGCTGTGCTGCCCAGGATGAGTAGAAGGCTGATTTAGCCCAGTATTTCCAGCTGAAACTGCAGCTGGGAGTGTTTCTGTATATCCATCAAAGCTGGGGTTCCCTTCTGTGTCCCTGAGTGTGAATCACTGAGCTTCACGTCCTGGGAGCTGCTCATATGGGTCTGTTTGATGGGAGGGTTGTTGCATATCAGCAATTTTATGTGGTCCAAGCCCCTCTCACTGCAAGCAGGATGATGGAAGTTCCTGTTGTTGTTGCTGGTCCCCTAAACCAGGGCAGCCCATGGGATACAGCTTCAAATCCTTGGAATGCTGGGACACAGCTGAGGCACTGCCATTGAAGTGCATGTTAACATGATCTGGGTGCTCTGGGAGGGATCCAGGGAGCTCTGTTCTTCAGAAAAACAACAAAATCAGGGATTCACGAAGCCAAAAATGTCAGGCATCATAAAACCTTTTCTTTAAAAAAACCCAGCAAACCTAATGATTGAAACATACTTCACGTGAAGGCCTTGTTTCTTTAAAACAGCATCTTGAACTTGAAGTCTAACTAGGTTGGGGAAAAAAAGAGTTCAGTAGTTTTGGGTGACCTCCTTGCTCTTGATCAATACAGTCCATTTCGGGGCAGGTTTTAAACCACTCTGATCTATTTGGCTCTCTCTTGTTGCCACGTAGGAAACCTTCAGAAAAATGAGAAGTGTGAGAAACTGCCTACAAAATGCTGCTCCAAGGATGTGTTTTGCCCAAATAATCACTTTCAGAAATGGTCAACATTCTTTTAAAGAGAAATAATCCGTAAAAACAGTGATTTAAAAAAATGCTCCCTTTGAAGGCTGAAGCTTGCATTTGAACAGATCTCTCCCCAAGTTTCTAAGAACACTTTCTAAACTGCCATTTAAAAACTTTCAGATACTACTTTTCACTATTTATGCTCTTCATTGACTTTTTGCCTTTATTTTCCACTCCTGTGACCAAACCAACCTGGTGCCTTTTGCTTGCTCAGTCCAGCTCACGCCGCTCTCCTCACATCCTGCTGCAGTTCACAGCCTGTGTTTGCGAACACACCATCCCCAAGAGAAGTCACTTACGAGCAGGATTTAATCACTTTTCCTAATGAAATCCACTTTTCAAGACTAAACCGTTTGACTGTGCCCCTTTCAAAAGGGGAATATCTGGGGAAAACCCCTATTTTTTAAAATCACAAATTCTTGCCTCAAAAAGCAAATTCTGTGAGTCCCTCTGCAGACCCAGTGAGTTCTGTAGGTTCCTTTGCAGACCCAGTGAGTTCTGTAGGTTCCTTTGCAGACCCAGTGAGTTCTGTGGTTCCTACGCAGAACGAGCTTGGGATTTTTGGGGGAGATGTGAAGACCAAGTGGAAGAGCCTCTCACACAACCCGAATTGTTACAGCTCACTGCCTTTCTGTGGAAAACATTTGCTGTGGCTCCCTCAGAGCGTGGTGGCAGACTTCCCTTTGGAGGTCAGGGCCTGTTTCAAGCGCCTCTTCAGGTCCTGCATGTTTGGGGACTTGGGCCGGACGAGGTGGAGGCCCCGGCGCTTCTCTCCGTTGCAGCTGCCGATGATCCTGCTGAGCTCCTGGCACAGCTGCTGGAAGGCCTCGTGCACGCCCTCGCAGTTCTCCCGCGCCGACACCTCGTGGTAGGAGCCCCCCAGCTCCCCGGCCAGCTGCAGCCCCTCCTTGGAGGACACCTGCCTGGCGCGGAGCAGGTCGCCCTTGTTGGCCATGAGCAGCAGGGGGATGTTGGCGTTGGGGTGGATCCTGCGGATGTGCTGGTGCAGCGGGCGCAGCACGCGGTAGCTCTCGTAGTCCGTGATGGAATAGACGAACACGAAGCCGTCGGCCCAGTAGATGGAGCGGTTTATCTGCTCCTGGCAGCAGATGCTGTCGGTGTCATCCTGTGCCAAAGCAAGAGGGGCCGTTAGGAGAGGAGGGAGCACAGAGAGCCACGGCCCCACAGCGCGGTGTGGGCGTGGGGCTGTTTGACATTGCACGGGCAGAGACCTCTCTGTTCGTACCAGGGATAGGGGACATCCAGCCACACTGGGCTGGGTGTTCAGCCTGGAGAAAAGGAGGCTCAGGCGGGACCTTCTGGCTCTGCAACTCCCTGACAGGAGGGGGGAGCCGGGGGGTGTCGGCCTCTGCTCCCAGGGAACAGGGACAGGAGGAGAGGGAATGGCCTCAGGCTGTGCCAGCGGAGGGGCAGGTGGGACATGAGGAGGAATTTCTCCCTGGAAAGGGTGGTCAGGCCTTGGCAGGGGCTGCCCAGGGAGTGGGTGGAGTCCCCATCCCTGGAGGTGTCCAAGGAAGGACTGGATGTTGCTCTGGGCTGGGGGACAAGGTGGGGATGAGGCACAGGGTGGACTCGATGGTCTCAGAGCCCTTTCTAACCTCAATGATTCTGTAATTCTGTGAACATCAGCAGTAAGTTGGAGTGGAGAGGGGTCAGAGCAAATTGGTTGAAGAGAACAGCCAAAATACTGCTGTTGGAAAGTTTGCCCTGTGTTCCACTGCACCGAACCCATCACAAATTCACGCTGATATTGTGGATAAAACTGTCCTGGGAACATGAAGGGCGTTATAAAATTCAGCAGACTTGGCACAGCTGTTCCCCAAGGTGTGTTTCAGGGCTTTTTCCAATCCTTTATTTAGTCTCCATGGACAGAGGTAGTTCTCACTAACTCTGTCTGGTGAAGCCTGACATATTTTCCTGCCTCACCCATCTCCAGACAGTCCAAGGCACTTGAAAAAGCAATTTCTTATGAAGAACCAATCCCAGGAACTGGAAATGAGGTGAAATCTCCCTGCTGGTTTGCAGAGCAGTGATGGGTTCATATCATTTTTAGCTGGTCACACATTTGCTCAGCCCGTCCCCATCCTACTCACACAGCCACAAAAATCCCCAGCACTGGGAACAGAAAGCTGAATGAGGCACTGTGGGACTTGCAAACAGATCAACTCACTTTTCAAGATGAAGCTATTTCCAGCTAATCCTGTGCCCTTTGTTATCCCTGCTGGCTGTGACCCAGCCGGGGAGATCCCTGCAGCAGCCACTGCCTGCCTGCTTGGTGTGTAAGGACTCACATTCCTGTCAATATTACAGGATTTCTGGAACTCTGGCATTGCTTTCATATCCAACAAGGCACCAAGAATATTCTGTATTCAGCTCTTGATGAACCTGGTAGGAATCAGAGGTCTTTTGGGGTGGGTTCAACACCATAAATACAGAGCACAAACTTTTATTATTGTTGCTAAATTCCACTCAAGAAATTGTCATCAACTATTAGACCATATGCTCCATTACCTGCAGATTAAATATCTGCCATTCACACTCATTTTAACACAATTTGCATGCTCGGTAATCTCCCCAAACAAATCGCTTTTATTTAGGCACCTAAACATGGATCATAAAGCCCAACTTCAGGAAACAGAGGTAGGAAAGAAGGGGTAAAAATAATCCGTTCTTTTGTGGCAGATCAGACAGTAAAAAAGGAACCACTGACAAGTTCTTCTGTGAGAAGAAGGCGGCAGAGTTTCTGAAGGCTCAGAGTCTAAATTAGCCTTACAACTTCCATTGGGAGCTGTGCCAACGAGCCGCCCTTCGGGAACAGTTCAGGATCGCCCGCAGAGACACTGGCTCAGCACACCTTGCCAGCTCAGCGATGCTGAATCCCGTGTAACAAATCCCTCCTCACGCCCCCAAGCCCCTGCAAGCCCCCAGCCCAAGCCGGGGGTGAGGAGGATGCTCGGTGTCCCAGCCCTGCCGAAGGTTAATGAGTGCGCAGCCCGGCCGGGCCGGGGCAGGCTGTGGGAAGAAGGGCAGTTCGCGCTGCTGGTGTCTGGGCTGTCTCCAGGATGGGGATAATGAACCACCCTCCGCGGCCTGGAAGATTCTTTTCACCAGCAAACTCCTTTCACGTCAAAAATAAAAAGCGCTAATTGCGCTGGCAAGCGTTTGGAAAGGGGCTGGGAGAAGGTGGCCATTCGGGGAGCCCTAATGAGCAGGAATGCTCAGTTACCCCGGCCGGGCACACCCGGAGGGAGAGGGATGGATAATCCCGAGCGGAATGCTTTATTCGGGAAAATCAAAGGCTAATGGGCTACTATTTAAATGGAAATCTCCGCTCCAGGATGGGTTTTGAAACACACACAGCCGTTTGCATGTATGGAGCAGCACTGAATCACCCGACAAAGCCGGTCATCTGCTTGCTTCTCTTTCTCTCTTAAACATTTACGTTTCTAGTGGCTTGAATCCCGAGGGATTCCACATGACTTCCTCCTGGAACATTGTCCTCGGCCTGCAGAGTGCAAGAAGCGCTCTTTCCTAAGGATTTTAACCAAATATCCAACCCATTCTCCGTCTTAATCAGTCCCGTTAGGGAACATCCCTTCAGTCACTTCAGGTGCACCATTTGATGCAAACAGACACAGGCTGAGATAAGGGTGTCTGTGGGAACTGCTGAGAAAGTGACACCTTTGACTGGGACAGAGGAAGTGAAACTCCTCCCTAAGTTCAAATCGTGTCTGACTAAGGAACCTCAGCTGCTGGCAAGGCAGAATTTTGTGGAGTTCTGGGTAGGGTCACTGAACTATAGGGCACAGTCTTAATTAGAAGAGGAAAACCAGAAAATAACATGTATCTGGTCTGAAAGAGGGAATGAAATTAAACCATTCCACTCCCTCCTTTCTCCCTGGGATAGAACAGAGAGGGGGTTCCCCGTGGGAAGGGCTCAGCAGGCAGCCCCAGCTGTGCCTGACCACCACCCCCAGCTCCTCTCTGCATCTCCTGCCTGGGCAGGCTGGCAAAGAGCCTTTGTGCTGTGAAGTCCCACTTGAAAATCTGGAGCACTTCCACAGGAGCTCTTGTTTGCTTTTTAGTGTCCAGAGCAAATCAGGGCTCCTCTCTTCCCTCTGTGTGCCCTGGAGGCAGCAGAGCGTGGAACTTCATCAAAGCTTTCCACTTAATCTGCTGCCAGTCGTGGGAGAAGCTGGAAATGGGAACTGAGGCTGTAGGAGCTTTGTTTGTCCTGCTCTGTAGACCCAGGATGGAGCAGTTCCACAGCCCAGAAATGCACACCTGGGGCTGGGCAGCTCAAACAAGGGGCACAGAGCTGTTCAGGGAGGCCTGAAGGAGGAGGAGAGAAGGAGGTGTGCCCATCAGATGTATGTTTGGCCAAGTCTGAGTTTAGTCTGAGGTTAAGGCCACACCCAGAAGTTTAGGCTTGATGGCGGAAAGTGAAGACCTGGTTTTATCATGACATCTCAGCTATTCTATGGGAATTATTGTTCCCCTGAGATTTCCACCATTCATGTAAAACCAAATTTCACTGCATTTCCTGCTGCTTTGACCCTATTTTCATCTTCCTGTTCTGCACGTGAAGCAGATCTTCAAGGAAAGACATCTTAATCTTAAATCCTGCTTGGAAAAACATTTCTAGAGACAGATTCCTGGTGAAACATGAAATTTAGAATATCATAGAATCATTAATGTTGGAAAAGACCTCTAAGAGCCTCAGGCCCAACAGAATATCTAAAACACTGATAGAAACAGGGCTGTGGATAAATGCCAACACCTTAAAAATAAGGACTTAATTAAAAATGATGCAAGGAAACCAGTGAAAAGCACTGGAAGTGACAACTGCTGGGAGGCCTCTCCCCTTGGAAAGAGACACTTTTCCCTATGAGAGAGACTCTGGGTGTGTCACAAGGTCTGAGCTGAGCCGGCTGGGCCTCTGGGCAGGTGAGTTTTCTGCCATGTGGGGACAGAAACCATTTGACAGGAAACAAAACAACCAAGGAGTTGGCAGAAACAAGCCAGGTTATGATTTTCCTGCTGTTTAATCTCGGGATGCACGAATGTGTTTGAAACAGGTTTGAGTTAATTCTGACTTGCTCTTAGAGGAGCCTGATTCAGCCACTCAAGCGCTCATTTGAGTGGGGCTTCAGGTGCCCCCCCCAGTCCTGGGTTTAGGCCCAGGTACTTTCCTGCTGCCACGTGGGGTCGCTTAGAGATGGAACAACCACGAGACAACAACCATGTGAAAAAGCACCAAGCAGATGTTTTACCTCCAGCGAGACAAAGGGAGTGTCCTGCACCTGCAGAGAGATCTGCTCCCCATCTATGGTGAACTTCCTGGAATACAAAGCACCTGGTGGGAAAGGAAGATGGTGAGTCAGGGGCTGGAGCAGAGAAAAGAGCACAGAAAGGCAAAAGGGAGCTGTTGGAAGGCAGGGGTTTGTAGGATATGGAGCTGCCTACAGGGAAGTAGGTGGCCCTGGAGGGGTTGTTGGCTCAGTGAGGGGGGTTGTGTTTGCTGGGGAGATGTTCTGGATGGACAGCCAGGACGGGGGCTGGGAAAGAGGCTCTTTGTACTGAATCAAATCCTCCAAGGGGGGGCATAAATCCCAGCCAGGTTTCACCCCCTATTACCTACTTTATAAAATGTGAACCGCATCTCGTATTTCATCTCAAACCAAGATATCCAGGGGTTGTCTGTAAGAGGAGTGCGCTGTTTCCTACTGCATTTTTCTGGGTGTCTTTAAAAAAGAAAAGCATTCTAGTTTGGACAGTGAGTGACTGTATCCAAACTACCCCAATGCTCTTTGGGGTCTGCATGATTTTAGCAGAGTTTGGTTGAAATCCCCAAAAACTGGACACTTTGAACCTGACGTGTGGTTAATCTGGATGACACATGTTCAGGGCCAAGTGCCAGTTCAGACCCTCCAGGACTGATCTAGCTCTAATAAAACCGTCACCAATCTGGCCTGGAACTCAGTTCTGTTACCGGAGTGGGAGTTAAGTGACAATGAAAATGGAGGTCTTGATCTTCAGAAATATCTGTGGTTGTGACAAGAACAACTTCAGAGGCTGATGCCAGCATGATTTTTCTGTAGAACTTTACACAAGGCCCGTGGATATGTGAAGAAGTGCTTTCTGCACAGCTGGGGTGAACAGCCCTTTTGCCTGCTCCGAGCACAATAGTCACTGCTGCCCCTGAAACAATGTGCTGCATCTCCACGCAGAGAAATGCCAGCTGCTGCAGAGTCAGCAAGCCACATCAACTGGGAGGTCAGCCAGTGACAATAATGCTTCTGAAAATCACCTTTGTTTCAAGGAAACAAGTGGGTTTATTCCAGTGGCAAAGAGTCTGGGCCGACAGAAACATTTACAATACAAGGGAATTTAGCACCTGAATCCAAAGTGTTTTAACATGGACTGTGAGGGGATCTAGCCCTTGTGGGGTTTATTTTGGGCTTTTTAAACAGGTCAGATTTAAGCTGAAGAGATGGCTCTGTTTTAGGGGAACCAAGAGAATCCAACATGTCGTTCCTGCTATGACCAAAGAGCGGGTTCTGCAGACACGACCCCTGCTCTGGTACCCGAGGAAGGAGAACGGGGCTGAGTGATCCCAAATCCACTGCCACCTGTTTCTTCCTGCTGGCATATTTAGCTCTTCTCCAGCGAGGCTGTTGGGCTGGGAGCTTAATGAGGAAAGCATGTGGTTCCCAGCAATGGCTCTGGCAGGAATCCACTGCACAGCTCCGAGTCTGACTTGATGTACAACCTCCCCGAGAAGGGATGACGGAACAGGAAGAGAAACAGTGCAGCCAAGCATCAGGGTTACCCGGGGTCAGTGAGGGGGAGCTGTCA
This sequence comes from Pseudotriccus pelzelni, assembly GCA_035584735.1. Classification (NCBI taxonomy): domain Eukaryota; kingdom Metazoa; phylum Chordata; class Aves; order Passeriformes; family Tyrannidae; genus Pseudotriccus; species Pseudotriccus pelzelni. The sequence goes on along the minus strand of JAWMRA010000146.1, from coordinate 18,814,382 downwards.
GGAGGAGCTTTCACATTGTATTTCATCAGACAGGCAGAGATCAAAGGTGTCTTGTACTGCTCCCTCTTTCCTGCTCCTCATCCTGAGTTCTGCAGGCAGCTCCCAAGTGAAGCAACCGCTGCTTGGAACCCTGTCCACCTTCCCCCAAACACTGTGAGCTGGATGTGCCAGTAGGAGTGAGCACAGGGGACGTGATCCATCCTACAAACCGAGCCCAAGCAGTTCCATTCCTTGGAGCAGAGGCTGTGAATGAAACGTTTCACAGGAACACACCCTCTGCAGTGCCAGCATTAAACAAGGAGTGATGGTCACTTGGCTTATCTGATGGAAAGAAGACTTCAGTTTGGAAGTCTCCCTGGTCATAACAGCCTCTGAGAAAAGGGAATGCACAGAAAAACTCCTGAACTGCATTTGACACCCTTTGGAATTACTCTGGCTTCCCTGGGGTTCTAGGGAGAGCAGCGTTGGGTTTCCATGGTCTAGTTGTTCCTTGAGTCTGTGTTTTAAAATAGGTATGTCCCCAAGCAAACCTTTTTCTCTGATCCTATTCCATGGAGTAGGAAAAAAAATAGCTGAAAGGGTCATAAATAATGAGCCTTTGATTTACTGCTTTCATAGCTCGAGGCTATTAACTGAAAATATGCACCTTATGGACATCTAACACCTCCTGGCTTTCCTGCAATGTGCACCACTCACTACACAGAGCAGATTTATTTTCAAACTATCTGCAGTCCTGCTGGAGAGAGCAAACTCACCAGTGTTGGCTTCATAGTCCCCAATAAATCTCTTCGTGAGAAAACGCACAACCAGGGCTGTAAAACAATGACAAAAACATGGGCCCTTAATGGGAACCAAAATCAATCTGTGCAGAACACATGTGGCATCTTCCTGGAAGCGCTAGTCTCACACGAAACCAAGTTAATCTCTGCACTGCTCACATATTACTCTGCAAATGCTTCTCTCAGCACTCACAGAGGAGGATCTGGGGCCAGGCTGTGATACCTGATCCAGAGCTTTTCACAGCTTGTGTTGGAAGTGAGCCCTTGGCTCGGTGTGGCTGTTCAGGGTGGGACACAGAGGTTGGCTGCTTGTGACTGGAGGTAAAACAGTCTGTGCTTTGCTCTGAAATAATGTGAAAAAAGGACTAACAAGCCAGCAGACTACAAGTAGTCCAAATACCACCTTTGTCTCCTGTGCCATAGGTGAAGGGAGGCTGATGGATGGGGTGGTTCTTCCTGGTCTTAAAACCCCTCCTGAAACCCAGGAGTGAGACCTGATCACACCCAGAAAACAAGCTGCATGTGCTCCGCACACTTGTGTCTCCTGCAGCACCCTGGGCCTTCTTATTCCCCTTAACCTGTGCTGCTTCTACATTAGAACATTTTCCTTTTTCTTGATACTTTAGAACACTTTAAATCCCATTGTGGCAACAGTAACTTATATTCCTGTAGTGCTTTCCTTTAGTGAATTCCTAGGAATTTGCAAACTCACTTAATTACTGGCTAAATAAAATGATTTCTTCTGCAAACCACTCTTATCACAGTTTTCATTTAAAACAATCATTTTTTCTCACAGTGGTCACCCTTTAGCCCCCTTAGATGAAATTGCCTGTGCAATGATCTTCAACAAACTACGTAAAAATAACAGGGAAATGTGGCTGCTTCAAAGCCAAACCAATGAAGTATTTTACCGAATCCTGTGGAACCTCAGATGGAGTCAATCAGATCTGGTCTTAATAATTTCTGACATCATGAACCATATATTCAAAAGTAAAAATGCTCATTTTACCCTCTTTCCTTTCCCCCTCCTTTGGAGAATTACCCAGGAAGACATCTCTTGTACACTGCCGTTTGTCTGCAGAGCATAAAACATTTACAGCAGGGGGAGAAGAGCCACTGGTCCCATTTTGGGGAGGTGGAAATTTAGACACGGTTCAATAGTTTACGCGAGCCCAGGTAGAGTCATCTGCGAGTCCAAAACTCCCAGCTCTGCGCCCTCCCCTCTCAACACACCCCCCCCCGACAGCAAATCTGCCTCAACTTTAAAAAAAAAAATCCCAACTCCACATGTCGCAGCCGCGCCGAGTGCGGCGATGCTGGGGCTGCGTGGGGTGCAGCGAGGCGGGGAGCGCCGGGGCAGCAGGGGGAGCGCACCTGAGCGCTTACCTGTCTTGCCGACGCTGCTGCCGCCCAGCACCACGAGCTTGATGATCTTGTTGGGCACGAGGTCACACACGGGGTACTCCGGGATGGGCAGCAGGAGGAAGTTAGTGGAGTACTGGGACATGGTATCCTGAGGGATGAGCCGCATGCCAGGAATGAGAGCTGCTCCGCTCGGCCCGGGCGAGGAAAGCAGGAGAGGGGCCCCTCGGCGCCTGTTCCTGGCCGTGTATCCTCGGGGAGAGCAGCCTGCTCATCTCCTCGGAGCAGCTTTCCCCAGGAATGTGAGAGCGCCCGGCCTCCTCTTCCCGATGGCTCCGCTCACACAGTGACTTTGGAAAGCAAAAGGGAACTTTTTGATCAGCCCCCGTGAAAACTGACTCCTCCACCCCGCAGCCAATCACGAGGGGAACCGGGACATTCCTGGAGCCGGGCACAGGGAGCCTGAGCCTCCATCCCCGGCTCTCCCCGCGCTGCCTCCCTCCCCACGGCCTGTTTGATGTGCTGGCTGTCCCCTGGCTCTCTGCTACCACGAGATTCCTGTGTTTCCCAGCCCTCACGGTACGGTCAGCCCGAGCCCTGCCCTAATTCCACTCTGAATAACGCGGTTCTGCCTGTCCAGTTCCTTTGCGCTTTCAATGGGCTCCAGCCCCGCTCTGTTGTTCTCCCAGTCCTATTGTGTCCTGCACTGGGCCCCTTTGGAGCGCTGATGGGACACTCCTCTTCAGGAAAACAAACACGTTTCCCCCCCACACCTCCCGAGTTTTCAGGCAGCTGTGGGTTATTCCCAAATCCCAGCTGACATGTGTGTCCTCCAGGATACATTTGATCTGCTGGTTTGTACGCGTTGCTGGTCCTAATGGCCCTCTGGAACGTGGGTCAGCATTGGGCTGGGACACTGCAGCTTCTCCAAACATGGAAAAGGGAATTCAGGTCTGGTGACAGCCTTGGGAAGCTGAGGAAGGCCTCGGTATGCTTCTGTGGGGTGAGCCAGACTGAGGGAGTGAAGAAAGAATGACTTGTACAGGAAAAGTGAGCGTAGTTTTAGGACAGCTGGGGCTGTGAGGGCTGTGGAGATGAGAGTCTGTAACTGTACACCAGCTACAATCAGCTCTCAGCTCCCAGGGATAATGGGCAGGGAAGAGAAAGGGAAGAACACCGGGGAGGGAATGACCCAGATAAAGCAAAACTGAAAATAATACAAACCAGATGGAAATTAAACAACAGAAAGTGTAGTTGGAGCATTTAATCTTTGAAAGACTTCTCTGAAGGGGACTGAAGGGGCAGAGCTGCAGAGACTGCTGAGACATGGACTGTCCTGCCGTGTGGGACACAGGGATATGAAGAGAGATAATCCATCCACAGCCCCTGGAGACCTGGACGTGCAGGTTTTCCCTGTGCTCTGCACACTCCTGGCAGGCAGCAGTAGGCTGGGCTCACTGTGGAGAGGCTGGAGACACCAAACAGCCTCTCTGTGCCCAGCTGCTTCCACACACTGCCCTCATCCCCAGCACACACCTGAGCCCTCCCCAGCAGGGTCTGGAGGGCAGGGGGGTTGTGAGATACAACAGGAGGATGGGAAATCGTCCCAAAGCTCTGGGGACTGTCATGACCTCAGTTTCCACACCAACACCAAGAGGATGTGAACTGCCTTCTGAAAAACCCAGCTCCGGGGCATGGCAGTCCAGTGAAATCAGCACAAGAATCTCGAGATTTATGGGCATGTCACTTTTCTAAGGTTGTGTTTCCCTTCTAAAAACCACTTCTGCAGCACTAGTTGTGCAAGCACAGGGTGTTGCTGCTGTGACTATCATGACAATCAGCTGAGGAAGAGGTGGAAAAAGTGTCTGGAGGCCCACACAGCTCATGGTCCTGGGAGGGAGCCTCCAGATCATGTGCCTTGGGGGACACGGCTCCTGTGGGAATGGTCTTAAGATCTTCCAGTGCAAATTTGCTTCCAGAGACTTAAAACACTAAAGCATTAAAAAAACCGAACCCTTTTCCAGGAAATTTAATTCCCAGGCTGCTTTAATCTCACACAAGTTTTGTAAGAACAGGCAAAATGAGAGGAGAAACAGGAAAAAAAAGCTCAAAATCTTGTGGTCAATTAATAGGGCCCTTTGAAATGTGTTCTTGAGCTGGACATGTGATAAATTTGGGATTAGCAGCAGTATGTCACTGTCTGCCTCTCCAAGGGAAGGATGTTGGAACCTCTGCTACACTTTGCTATTAAAAGCATGTGTTAGTGAGTAACATAAAACGATTCATCACTACAGTCCTCCTACAAAACCAAGCAGCAGTGCATCTGTCAGCTTCTAGGTGGCCACAGGAGTTCCAGCCCAGGAAGAAAAGCCAGAAAAGAGTATTCCATATGTGCAAAGACACCCCTAGAAGAAAACACCTCTGCTGGTTGCTCCAAGATTAACTGAAGCAATTCGAGTCCTCCTGGGCAACCAAACGTCGTGGCAGTCTGAGGAGCTCCAGAAAGACCCCACTGAGGAGAGTCAGCCAGTCACGGAGAGCTGCAGGGCAAAGCTTCAGCGTAGATAACTGTAAAGGCAGAAGAAGAATGCAAACTGTGCTTAAACGACGCTGAGCTTGGATGTGGGACATGAAAACCAGGAGTCACGACCACGGGAGCAGAGCAGCTGCCGCGTGAGGGGGCTGGGAAAGCTGTTTGCCATGTGTCGGAGGGATGGATGCTGCGCTGACATGGCATGTGTGGGGGCAGCAGTGAGAGAGCAGTGGTGCAGGAAATGTTGAACTGCTGCTCTTGGCAGCTGGGAGGGCTTCTGGTTGCTTCAAACAAATGCGGGAGCAGTCGCAGGCTGCGTGCTGGAAGCAGAGCGGTTGATCTGCCGTTCCTTTGCAGTGGGGTTCAGTCTGAATCTCTTGTGCACCAGCCCAGGCTTCTTCTGCTTCTCCCCAAAGCTTCTTCCACCAGGTGCACAAATCTCTGTCCAGAGAGAAGGGCTGTGAGTAGAAATAAAAAAGCAGCATATTCTCCCAAAGTTTCAAATCTCTTCTCAAGCCCGTCATAACTTTTAGCCTCTAATTGTGAAAGAATTCAAGTAAGGTATAGAATCAAACCCTGAGGTTTTCAGGCCTGATCTTGATCTGATTTTCTTGATTCTCAGACCAGTTTTTTCACTGAGTGAAACCAGGCAGAAGGATTCACTCTCTTTGAGATTGTGTAACCATTGGCATGTAAAATAACAATTGTTTTTAAAGGAGATTTTCATTATTGGTGCACAATGGACGTATATTTAGCTAAGAAACCCATGGTTTAAATTCAGATTCTCTTGGAAAAACAATAGCTTAAATTAGAGGGAGAATGTTTGCAAAACTGAGAGTGACTTTGGAAACATTTGGAGATTTCACAAACCACTCCTTGGGCTGCTCAGGCGAAGATTTGTGCCTTTGCATGTTGTACAGAAATTATGTTATTTCCACACCAAATTTTTTTAAGATTTATTTATTGGTCTGTGTTGTTTTTGGCTCTGCTTTTGTAAGATTTTCTATTTATATTGTTGTTGGCCCTCCTACACATCTTCAGAGATCAAGCGTTCCAAAAATAAAAATATTTGCCATTACCACAGTGCTTGTCACAGGGGATGGCAGGTTTCTGTTAAAACTGGTTCTAAATCTTCCTCATGCATTGTACAAAAGGAGTAAGAGATGAGCAGAGCCAGAGCGACCTTGCAAAGATCCCAGAATGTTGGGCAAAGGTTTCCCCTCCTTCCTAGCACTGCCAAAAATGAGCTTTCCTCCAAAAATCCATTTGTGACGGTTACATTTGCCTCTAACTCATCTTTTCTGCAGTGTGTTGATGTTAGTGGGGCTTGGATGGGGAAACAGGGCTCATTTTGGGGCAGAAACGGTAAATGTGGCCCTGGGGAAAGGCCTTTGCTTTGGCAGATGCTGAGATGAAACTCGTGTTCACATCCCCTGCTGGTGAATGTACTCCAACCCCAGCTCACTGAGCCTTGCAGCTCTGTCTGACCCTCTGGGTTGCAAACTTGGGGCCCAAAGGTCAGTTCTCCCACTGCACTTTACGGAAACTCTGTTTTAACCACCTTTTTGCTCCCATTGACTAATTACCCTCAAAGCTGAGAAAGGCAAAAGAGCAGGAGATAAGAAAGGAGCAGAAAGGGATGTGATGTACTCGAGGAACCAGACTTGGTGTGCCTGGGATTTCACCTTGCACAGAGCCTGACTGTGTGCAAAATGAATTAAAAACGTGTCTGTGTGCTCCAGCAGTAACCCCAGGAGATGTTCTTTGGGGACAAGGCCACCCTTTTAGCCCCATAATTATAACCAGCACCACGTTGTTCTGATCCCGAGGCCAAGGGGGCGGGAAATGTCCTCAGATGCTGCTGCTCCAGCTGTGATAAATCATGTTTGATTCTATTTTGGGATGTGAGAGAGATGATCATTTAAATATACAGTTCAGTGTGGTTAAACCCTGCCCAGACCCCACTATTCCTGTGCTTCCTGTCCCTGATTTTGGTGCCTTGCTGTTGATGGCAACCCTGTAAGGAGCACATGTCCTGTTTCACTTTTAGGACCTTCTGAAAGGAGTGGGGGTTTTTGTGTTACTAAACACCCTCCCTGGGGAGCCCGGAGGGGATGACGTGGAGAGCACAATGTGCAGAGGAGAACATCGCTGCAGGCACAGACTCAAATAGAATGGAAACATCCTGGCCTCATAAAAAACTTTGTGCTTTGGAAACTGAACCATCCTGCCTTCCCCACGGATATTCCCACAAGGTCAGGGCTGGGGTGTGGAAATGGTCCTGGCACTGCTGGGAGTGTGGGCAGCGAGCTCCAGCCACACTGGAACAGCCCCATGGTTTGAGGAGGAATGTGGAATAGGAGCCAGGTCCTTCCAGCTTGGACACAACCTGGAGATGTGCACCAGTCAGATGACAAATTTTCCTCCCCATCCCTGGCTTCACGAGGGAGGGATGCTCCTCTGAGGAGTATTTGCTCTCAGTGGGTGCTGAGGGAAGAGCTGTGTGGTGGCTCAGGAACGTTTTCCACTGCTTTCCCCCTGGGGTTACAATGGACACTGTCGTCATTCCCAGCTCTGTGCTCTGAAAGCCTTTTTGTGATTGTGCTGAGCAGGACGCGGGGTGTGGGACAGCGCAGTGTCACGGGGGCAACACCTCTGTCCCACCCTCACACAATCCCGTTCCTGGGCGCTCACAGCCTCTGGGAGGAGCCTCAGGAATGGCAGGGTCCTCGTGCTCCAGGCTGGCCCTGCTTCCCTCCTGGCTGTGGGGACATTCCCCAGCTCCTCATTTCCATCCACCACAGGGACAGGGCTCCCCCAGTTCCACCAGTGTCACGTGCACTGTCCATCCCAGCGAGGCCTCCACCCTGGGCCAGACCAACATCCCACTGGAGCCTCCAGGCCCCTGCCTGAGCCCAGGGAATCAGGGAATCATAGAATACCCTGCGTTGGAAGAGACCCACAAAGACCGTGGAATCACAGAATCACAGAAGGTTATGAGTTGGAAAGGACCTTAAATCCCATCTCATCCCACCCCCTGCCCTGGGCAGGGACACCTTCCACTAGCCCAGGTTGCTCCAAGCCCCGTCCAACCTGGTCTTGGACACTTCTAGGGATCCAGGGGCAGCCACAGCTGCTCTGGCCAACCTGTGCCAGGGCCTCCCCACCCTCACAGGGAGGAATTCCTTTCTAATATCTAAAGTAAATTTCCCTTCTTTCAGCTGAATCGGTTCCCCCTTGTCCTGTCACAGCTCCTGAGGAGCAGTCCCTCTCCAGCTTCCCTGTAGCCCCTTCAGATCCTGGAAGGGACTCTGAAGTCTCCACGTAAGGATCATCCAGTCCAACCCCTGGCCCTGCACAGACACCCCAACAATCCCCCCCATCCCTCAGAGTGTCGTCCTGGAGCTCTGGCAGCCTTGGGGCTGTGACACTGCCCTGGGGAGCCTGGTCAATGCCCGCTGGGAGCAGGTCTTGCCCCACACCATCCCTGCAGTGTCCCGAGGGAATCCACACCAGCACAGCCCTCCTGGACCCCTGGAGCAAGGGGATCCTGCAGGGATGGGGAAGGACCTTGTTTTGAAGCCGTGTGAGGACACTGAGGGCACTTGGGGTGTTCAGCTGGAGGAGACTGAGGGGAGACCTCAGTGCAGTTCCAACTGCCTGGGCAGGGGCAGAGGAGGGGCAGGA
>JAWMRA010000146.1:18772932-18802487 GCA_035584735.1 Pseudotriccus pelzelni | reverse complement strand
TCCCCAGGGCAGTGGGCACAGCCCCAAGGCTGCCAGAGCTCCAGGAGGGTTTGGATGATCCTCGGGGGCACAGGGGGGGATGGAGTCGGACAGGATGATCCCTGTGGGTCCCTTCCAGCCCAATTCGCTCCGGGATTCCGAGATTCCTGGACTGCGGGCTGCCGGCAGTCCCGCACGGCGGTGCCCGCGGTGGGGCCGTGCAGAAGGCGGAACGCTGCCGTGGCGGCGCGGCGGGGCGGCCGGGGCGCTGTTGGCGGCGCGCGGCCGGCGCCGTTACCGGGTGGCGCAGGTGGCGCTGTCAGTCGCGGCCCAAGATGGCGGCGGCCGGGCGCGGATGGAGGCGCTGGTGACCGTGCGGAGACTCGCCGCCGTCTGTACCATGGTGAGCGCACGGGGGGCACGGAGCGGCCCCCGAGCGGCCCCCGAGCGGCCCCCGGCCCGCCCGCCGTGCGCGACCGCCGGGCGATCAGAGACACCGGCTAAAAGACATTGTGAGGGGAGGCCCCGCCGGCGCCGCGGGCAGAGGGGGCTGAGGGGTTTGAGGGAGCTGTGTGGGGCCTGGGAGGTGTGACGGGGTGTGAGGGGGATGAGGGGGGTGTGTGGGGTCTGGGGGCTGTGAGGGGTGCCGGGGGCCGGAGCGGGGCGGCTGTGCCGGGGAAGGGCCGCGCTGAGCCGCTCTGGGTTCGCAGGGGTTTGGGATGATCGGCCCCGCATCCCGGTGGGAAAGGTGCGGGGGGGATCAGGAGTCATCGCTCCGGGGGTGTGAGCGGCCGCCCGGTCCCACGCAGAGTTTGGGGCAGGTGGAGCTTCCTTTGGGAGGGAGGAGGAATTACGGAGCGCTGATTGCCCTCGTGGCTCGGAGCGGAGCTCGGTGTGAGCCGGGCTCGGGTTGGAGGTGGTTTTAGCGGCTGGTGCGGGCTCTGCAGTCACTCCGGAGGGGCCGGGCCGGGGCAGGTGGCACTGGGGGCTCTGCAGAACCCCTAAGCAAGGCCAGTGCGGTGCGAATAGACCGGCAGGGCCGGGTCTGAGTCACACTGAAATGGTGCAGCCAAAGGTGTCCCGGACATCCTGTCGCTGGGAGGGGCTGGGGCTGAGCTGGGACAGGGGCTGAATCCATGGAATCCAGCTGGGGGGGGTCAGGGTTTAGTAGGATTTTCATAACCTCACGTTATGACTGCTCCAAGTGCAGGTTTAGATCTCTTTTGGGTCAGCAGCAAACTGCAGCCCTGGGAGGCACTCCTGCACTCCAGCTCGCTGATTTCACCCCTGTTAAGGGTCCAGGGTTCTCCTGTTCCTTTCCCACTGATTCCCAGTTTAACTCCAGCCCCGGCTGAACTGAGCCCCAGGACAAACTGCGTGTTTGGAGTTTCCCAGTTACACTCTGACCAGGACAGGTGAATCTTTCCTTCTCAAAGTCCTGGCAGTGGATACGTGACAACACTTCCCAGAACTTCCCTGATCTCCCTCGATGGGTTTTTGGACATCATTTGTGTTTTTAATTGCCCATCACAGACACAGGTGAGACTGAGGCCACCAGGACTGCCTGAACCGTGACTGTGCTGGGCAGTTCTGCACCCCGGAGTGATTGATTCAATCCATGGGATATTTGGGATGCATTCCTGGGATCAGCTGACTGGGCCTCAGATTAAGAGGGCACATGTGAGGCAGTGCCTTTCCCTGGGGTTGAGCAGCCAAACCTGAGCACATTCCAGTGGGATTTGTTTCCAGAGGCTCTGGCTACACACAGCCAGCTTTGGAGTCGTTTTTGCTGCTGTGCCTGCCCTGATTTTGGTTGGGATGAGGGATGGACGCTGAGCAGGTGCTCCTACCCCACAGGGTTCCTGCTGGAATACCCTGGGGAGGTTTTTCCAGGAAACTTTCCACTGTTGCAGCTTTGGGGAGGCAGGTTCTCCTCACTTTATTTGGAGTGGAGAAGTTACTGTTCCTCTGCAGAAGATGCTGGGCAGTGCTGCCAGCACTAAATAATTGTAAGAAACTGGCTTCCACATTTGTTCTAGAGCTGTTTAACCAAAGGCTGTGGAATTTTCAGCACCAGTTTTAGGTGGATGTGTAGCTTGGGTAAACTCACTGTCAATATTACCATTTTTAATTTAGCTGGTCCAGGAAAATGAAGGTCTGGGTGCTGTATTTGAAACTTGAAGCAGTTTATTTGCATCTATTTCAGTTAATGTCAGTGAGTAAAAATACCATTTTGCTTGCTATGAAATGAATATGGAAAACCTGAGCCTTCTTCACGAAAGCTTTTAAATCTGTGGACAAAGTCCCTTTGGGAAGCTGCTTTCTTCAGGATTGTGCCAATTTGTAGTGATTGGACAGTACTGCACATGTTCTCTTTAGTAAAATATGCAGTTTTTACCAGAAGTTCCAGTCACCATCTGTGCTTCAGGCTGGAAAAGTGCCGCACAGGCTGTGCCACTGTCAGAGCCCTCAGCATCCCAGGGACTGCTGTTCCTGCCTTTGCACCTCAGACACTACACTCCTCTACAACAGCTCTTTCCCAATTAAACCAGTGCCTGAACTCATTAGCAGACAGTATGAGGTTTAGCCTTAATCATATCCCCCCCTACAAGAACCCCCAGGTTCAGTGGGATCAGCTCCCTGTGCCTCAGGATTGTTGCATTTCCTTTCCAGTGATTTCACAACATCCCTGTGGCAACCAGAGCCTTGCAAAGATGGGCAGCTGGGAGGGAACCCTTGCCCATGTGGCTGTGATTCACTGCTGGGGAGGCTGTGACACCACAGGGAAAACACACCCAACAGGAGCCACCAGCAGGGCTCTGCCCCCTGCTCTGCCCCTTCCCTCCCTTTTGGGTCCTACCCTGATCTTTGCCGGGGGCTCTGGGAGTTCTGCCTCCTGTTGTAAGCAACGGCAAGATCAGGTGGGAGAGGGAGGCACTGCTGAGGCAGGGAAAATACACAGTGCTTCCTTCAGAACTGTTTGCAGGTGCTGTCTGTGCAGGGCTGTGGTGTCCCGTGTCATGGGCAGGGGGGAATCCTCTCCTGGCTGAGGAGACAGAGCCAGGAGGGCTGAGTTCCCATGGCCTGACTGCACCACCTAACCTAGAGTGTGTCTTCTGTGCTTTGAGGCAGCTGGAGAAATGAGGTTTTTAGTCAGAACTTGGGGTTGTTTGTTGCATTGACAAAACTTCTGGTTTCTTTTGTTGGGGAAGCAAACCAGAACACGAGGATGGAGCAAGGTGGGGAGAGATCTGGCCTTGTCCTCTCAGCTGGCTTGGGAAAGGTCAGCAGTGAGCTGGTACAGAAATATTGTTGCTTGGGAGGCAATTAGAGCCACTTCCCTGGGTTTGCGGCTAATTGTTTGTTAAACCAGTAGGACGTGCCTGAAGAGCTCCAAGCCAGGGTACAAATTGGTGTAGTCTTATATCCTTCTCTGTGTTACAGCAGTGGGGACATACTGATGAACTCAGTGCTGGAGAGGAGCTGCATCCCTTGTGAGTGATCCCTTTCCATTGCCACCTGGATAATGGACACTGCTCAGTCCACGAGGGTGTCACCGCTGAGTAATGTCACCTCACTTCACCCCTGGCAGCAGAACTTTGGTTTGGCTTTATCAGACAAGCAGCGTTTATAGCATTTCCGCTCCTCCCGGAGGAAGGGGCAAGCAGGCAGGAGAAGGGCAGAGCTGGCTCAGAGCTGGTTCTATTTCCAGCAGTGCTCTGCTGCTTGGTTCACTTGGGAAGCTGAAGGAAACAAAATTCATCTTTGCACTTGAAACCCAGCTAGGGAACAGCCTGCTTTGTTCTAGGGGAAAAACCCATGGAACCCTTTGGAAAGCAGTCAGAAGGTCGGGCATGCAAGGTTCTCCCACTCTGTACTTCGGTTCAGTACTGTGCGTGAGGGCTGTTTCTTGCTGCTTTCTCTGGATTTTGGACATGCAGCCATTTGGAGTGGAAGCAGAGCAGCCAGTGTGCAGTTACCAGCCAGCTCAGGTGGGCCCTGGAGTGAGCTTTGGGATTTTACAGGAGCCCCAAGCCACTGCATGGGTGAGGTTTGGCTGCAGTTGCAGTGTCTGGTTTTAGTCCAGATTGCCTGTAAACCTCTAAAATGTCGTGACTTCCCTGAGCTCCTCAACGTGCTGTGTGTGCACTGGAGAGCTGAGAGCTCTGAAGCTAAACAGGAGTTGTACTGGGGGACCTCTGCTCCAGAGCTGGTACGGGATAAAAATGGACTGGGAATACTGGGGAAGGATGCTCCAGTGACAGAGTGGGGGCTGTTCAAGAGGTGCTCTGTGTTACTGAATTTTTCTTGTTTCATTCTTTAATCAGGATTTAGACAAATGCTTTTAATCCGTTGAATTAACACATGTTTACATGCACATCATTTAGTATCTTGTTCCTGTAAAAAATGAAATAACTTTCAGTGCTTGCTCCAGCAGGTTTGGGAGATTCCTGGACTTGTTGCCAAAATAAAGGGCAGCACTGCAGATTACTGGGGTTTGTGTCTGTGGTGTATTTTGTGTTTCCAGCTCCTTTCCTGGTGAATACTGAAAGTGGGCTTGTAACACAGATGGGGACAAAGTTTGTTAGGATAGGACAAGAGGAATGGCTTTAAACTAAAAGAGGGTTGATTTAGACTAGATTTAAGGAAGGGATTCTTGGCTCTGAGGGTGATGAGGTGCTGAAATGGATTTCCCAGAGAAGCTGTGGCTGCCCCATCCCTGCAAGTGTCCAAGGCCAGGTTGGAGCACCCTGGGCTAGTGGGAGGTGTCCCTACCCATGGCAGGGGTGGGACTTAATGGGCTTTAAGGTGCCTTCCAACCCAAACCACCCTGGGATGTCTCCACTTACCCTCTCCTAACTGTGAACACTCAGCTCCATCAACGGCCCTGGGTGTGAACTTTGCTCTCTGTACAACCTGTGGAATGGCTGGAGTTACAACCTGCTCATAAATCCAGAGTGTTTGGCTTTGCCTTCCCTCAGCATCCACTCCCCCACTTCTTCTGTCATTGTTCCTCCATGGTTTGATGTGCAAGGATCAGGATAAACTCTTACCAGCTCCCAAAAGAACAGTGCTGGAAAACGTTGGGCTTTGGAGAGCTGGGGATCTGTTTGGGTTTGTTCTTTTAGGGGCCTGAAAAGCTGCAAAGCATCTGAGAGCTGCAATAGCAAGACCCCACTGTGTGTGTTAGTGGGGCAGTGAGAGGAGCCCAAGGTCAGGAGCGATCTGGCAGGACTGTTCCCAGGTGGATGGACTCCTGGGAACTCTGGGATGCAGTGCCCAAGGAGGGGGAATGGGTTACTTACAATGCCACGGTAGAGACTAAGCAGCAGTTCCTGTACTTCCTACCTTTCCTCCAGCATCCTTTTCACTGGAGCTCAGCTTGACTGTCTAATTTAGGAGCATGGACTGAGAGGATTTCCCAAGTGCCTGTGAGTGGCTGTGCCTTTGGGAGCTGTGGATCCTGTGGACCTTGCAGGACCAGCTCCTCATGGAATAAACATGTGCGTGGAGCAGGTTACAAAGCACCCAGCACACTCATTTGTTTAAAACCACTCCAATTAAGGCTTCAGAGCAGTAAACTGATTGGGAAATACAGCACTTCCTCATTTTCCCGTGGTCTGCATGCCAGTGTAGCAGCCAGAGTGTGCTCTGTGAGCTTCCCTCCCTGTGGACAATGGGAAGGTCCCCGTGGTTATGCAGGTCAGGAAGGTTCTGTGGCACTGGGAATTGTGGAGTTTTGACAAGTCTGACACTGGTGCACCTGCTCTTTTCAGGATTATCAGTGTGTTTACCTGCTCATGCAGGCCAAGTGCTGGAATCCAAGGCTCAGTTCCCAGGGATTTGTTATGCCTGGAATGACAGCCTTTCTGGGCACGTGGAAAGGGATCATTGCAGACCCTGAGCTTGCAGCTCTTTATCTGACTTCAGTGCTGCACAGCCAAGGAGTCCTAAACGATGGGGGAGCAGCATCTGAGCTGTGTTTGGAGAACCACGACAGTATGTTCTGTAAACTTGAAGTGATACAACCCCGATCTGCTCCACTACCACTCCCCCACGGGGTGATTTCAGTGGTCCTGGAGCTGAACAATTATGGGGTGAGTACAGCAAAGCCAGTGCAGGCAGACTCTGAACTGCACCATCTCATGCAGGTTCTGCCCTGGATGGTTTGCAGTAGCTCTGCCTTGGCCTCCTTGTTCTTGTTTTCCCTCTGTGGTCTGTTAATTCACTCTTTCAGAGCCACTCCTTAAGCATGCAGCGTGTTTAACCAGCCCCTCTGATCTCAGGGCTGTAGAAGGGTGTCCCTGCAGCCTTTCTGCACATCCTGGAAGCTGCTGCCCAGCTTTTTTAAATGCTGAGTCTGATCCTGCTCTGATCTGTTAAAAGAGTCAAATGACTAATTAGAGACCTCAGCAAGACTTGTGTACACTGAAATATCTTAGATGTTTTTCCCTTTTTTGCCTTTCTTGGAAGGAAATGTCTTTTGCAGGCAGGCAGGTGCTCAGTGCTTTTGGAAGATACATCCAGATTTTAAGAGTTCTCTTCTGCAAGTCTCCCACTGTCTACAAGTGAACTGTCAATGGCGCATCTAAAATGCTTGAGTGCCCCAAAATAAGCAGAGCAAACTCTCATTTTGACTCCCTGTAGATTTTATCAGGGCCATTAGTATTTGGAAAAGATCAGACTGTAACTTTGTAGTTGTATTTTTTTAAGAGGTGAGAGGGGCTTCCTTTTCTTATATTTAAGCAACTGCTTCATCCCTGTTAGCGTTTAAAAACTCTGGTAGCTTGACAAGTACCGTTTAGATGCTTCTGAATTTCCAAGTCCTTCAATGAAACCAGAGAGACCTTTAGTATTTTGTCCCGTTGTGTTGAGCCACTCCTGAATGGTTATGGAAAGGTTACAAATCCGTTGGCAACCTGCTGTGACATGGATTCTCCTGCATGATTTCAGAACCACTGGATAATTAGAGCTGCAGCTTGGCAGTGGTGAATGAACTTCTGTGCTGCCCCTCCTCACATCCCAGGGCGGTTGCAAAGGGGGACGTCCCCACTCGTGGCTCTTTCCTGTCATTTCTCTGTGGGTTCTCCCCTCCTTTTGGAGCTCTGTGCTCCCTGTTTGCTCAAGCAGCAGCACAGCATTGCCCTGATTATTTTGGCAAGAGCTCTGAACAACGGCGAAGGGACTGACCCAGTGTTGTGCTAATTTGGATCCCTTTTTCACTGGTGTTGCAGCAGCAGCTGCTTGGTGCTCCAAAGGTCTGCCTCACACACTTCTCCCTGCTTTTAGAACCATCCTCATGGCTGCAGAGGCACTTGGAGAGCAGCAAAAAGCAGCTCCTTAGGACTGGAAGTGTGAATTCCTTCCAAGGGGAAAATTGCTAGTCGAGGGTAAAGCATTTTGACATAAGGTTAGAGTAATTCTCAGCCAGCTTTTGTGGTCCAGCAGGATGTCATTGAAACTCAAAGTCACACTGCTAAGAAGGGGAAGAGTTGTAACGTGAAGCAAGAACCATGTGGATGCTGGAAATGTGCATTTCTCAGCTGGCAGCAGCTCATGTTCTGAGCTGTGGAGTTGTTATTAATCGCTCCCTGTTCGTCTGTAGCTTCACAAAACTTTGGGTTTAGATGTGCAACGGACCATAAGGTGCAGAAGTTTGTCTGTGGCACCCAGAAGAGATGCATTTCCCTTGGCTCCCCCAATAATAAATGTAAATGTTCATCCTGTGGACACTTGCCACTTCGCTGAGATTTTATTTCTACATAATAATGGGACTTTTCTGTTTCTACAGTTGGGAAGTGTGGGTTCTTTCTCATGAGCAAATATTCCTGTGACCTGAGGCAGGTGGAAAAACCTTTTAGCTGAGGTGGGAAAATTGGCATAAAACAACCCCCACTATTCCAGCCTGCTCCAACCTGGCCTTGCACACTTCTAGGGATGGGGCATCTACAACTTCAATTTCAATTGTAATTAATACATTAATTAGCATTTAATTTATTAAGGAAACCTTAATTTTTTTATCTGCTCCTACAGTTGACTCACCCATATTTATAAAGTTTGGGCAGCAAATACAAGGAAGCTCTTGGAAAACACCCACCTGTCACCTGGTGGGTTGGATGGGTTGGGACATGTGGGGTACAAGTTGGTGGCTTGGTTGAATTACAACACTGGGTTTTGGTAGGTTATTCTTTAAAGCACAGGTTTGTTACAAATGGCAGTTCTTCTGCTTTGATTTCTTTGCTCACGTATTTCTCCTGGGTGTCACGCTCCAGGCTGGAGTTTTTGGGCTGTCTGGTTTCGCAGGTTCTTGGGGTGTGATCTCCCCTTTAATTGGCTGCTTCTCCAGTCTTTCTGTAATATCAAATTGGAGATCACGGAGGGGGGAGAAAACCCTTCAGAGAAATTCAGGTGAACTTCCCAACACAGCAGGTTTTACCCATGTCCCTTTCTGATCTCAGACAGGCAGCGTGTCAGAGTCAGGGAAGCTCAGTTCCCTTTTCCAGACTGACAGTTCTCCAAACCCAGCATCACTTCTTGTGCACTCAGTGGAATTCTGGCTCTCATCTGCTGTTCCCCAAGGTCGGTGAGGAGCTGCAGGAGCACTTGCAGAGCCTCATCTCAGCAGCTCATCCCTATATCCGGGTTTGGATTGGGGTTTTGCGGGGGCAGAAACAGCGGAGAGAAAAGGAGCTCCTTGGAAGCAGGGAGTGGATGGAGGGAAACAAATGAGAGGAGCTGCTTGAACTGGCACTGATGCCTCCAAAAATTGGGTGTAATTGCTGCCTGTGCAGAGCTGTTCTTGTAAATCTGTCAGCACCTGGTGAGAGGTTTGTGGGTTTTACAGTCCCAAATTTGAGCCTGTCTTGTTTTCTGGCTGGTTTGATGTGTGTAATTCACTGTAAAACTACAGTTTCCATTCCTCCTGTTCAACTGGATTATTTCTTGGTTTCTTTCCCATCTCTTAGAAAATGTTATTTCTCAATCCAGATGGAAGTGTCTATACAGTCTCCACTTGTCTGTGGTTTATGTTAATGGGGAGAGGATTGACATATTTGCTCAGCAATTAAAAGGCATTAGTAGCTTCAGGGAAATAGATGAATTGAGTTTTGATGGACGGTAATTTTTGGTTTAGTGCTTTTCTGAGGTGTTTTAAGAAGGGTTTGTGTTTGCAGAAGGTTATAGCCGGGGTGACTTGGGTATTTAAAACAGTATTAAGAGTCCAAAGTGTTTGGATTCTCATGGACTGGTGGTAACTCCATAAATAACAGGACTGGTGGAGGATCAGCAAGAATTAAAGAACAAGCTGGAGAGAATGAGGGAAGGGACCAAATCCCAAGTGGGAGCCTGGCATGAGGTATTGGTGGGTGGAAAATGGAGAGAGATGCATAAACCACTTTGACTGTAAAAAATTCAAAGTCCAAATAGAATGTTGGTGTTCTTTAGTGGTGCTTTTCTGTGCCAAGTAAACCCATATGGATGTGCAGTAGGATTTTTCAGTTGTATCTGAAATGACAACTTCTATCCTCATTGTATTGCAGGAAACTCAGGATGTGTCAAAATGCACTGCAAACTTAATTTACAGCCTGAAATTGCGCAAAACCACAGCACTTTTAGGTGATCTGAATTTGTGTCTGAATAATAAAATTCTCATTTCCTTATTTCTTTTGTGGTTCTGTAGTTGTGCTTCCCTTGGCCAGAAATGAAGTGAGAAAATGACAGTATTTCTAACGTTAAGTATCAACGAAGGCAAGAGTTTTCCAAGAATTCTTTTGCATGGGATGCAAATAATAAAGAGCCACATCAACTCTTTTGTGCAGTTCCCATCACACAGGTGTTTGTATCCCATAAAATAGCCCATCTGGCTTCTGTCCTTTAGCTTTGGAAGTTCTCTGTGTTACAAGTGTCTTTATTCTTACAGTGCATTCTTGGCTAAACTGAAGTTGGTGTTTCTGGGTCACCTGATGCTTTAATTGAGAACAACTTCTTGTGTTAATTTTCAAGTGAATTCACGTGCAGAAAACCCTTTGTTACCTCAGGCAACTAATTCTGGCTTTGGAGTTGAGTTTTGAAATGAAACCTTGGTACCCTTAATGACAATAAAGCATCATATTGATTTCATTTTGAAGAACACAGCAGACATGAGGTGCTAATTCTCAAAGGAAGTAACTTTGTGTTTATAGCAGTGACCTGAATTCTTTTGGGGTTTTTTAAGGAAGTTTGGTTTTTCTCTAACACAAACATCCTGTTTTTTTGTAGGGCGCCAATGCCTCTGCTTTGGAGAAAGAGATTGGTCCTGAGCAGTTCCCTGTGAATGAGCATTATTTTGGCTTGGTCAATGTAAGTGCAATTCCTATGGTTGAAAAGCTCTTTTTAAATTCCTGTCCTGATCTGGAATTTAACAGGGTTGTCAATGAGAACTTTATTGATGAACACTTCTCACTGAGGGTGGGACTGTGCATGGCTACCACATCCTGCAGTATGGTGCTGTGCCTTGGGATTAACTGAGATAAAACTGCATTGGAAGTACAGAATATTTATCATATAAAGCCTTGGGGAGAATCCCTCCTACTCTGGTACATTTCTGATTATAAGACTTTCCTATTTAGCTGGGAAGTGTGAACTAAAGAGGTGTGTACATTGTTCACCTGGAGAGGTTTGGTGTTCCCCCGCTGCTGCAGCGAGTGGCAGGGTTTGAAATGGGAGTGTTTTGGCCCAAAGCACATCCCTGGTGGAGCAGCAGGAGCTCTCTCGTGCAGGAGCACATCCATTGGTTGGGCAGTAATTCCTTGTGTGCAGTGATACTCCTTTTTGGTTTTCTCCCAGCCTGTGTACCTGTGAACCCCTCCAAAAAGCTGTACCTTTGTCAGTTTGTGTGGATCTGCTGGGCAGCAGGACTTGTCTGCCCAAACTGACTGGAGAGGATGGATGTTGATCCGGAGCAGCACCTCCTGCTGGGCCTGTGACACCTTTTACCAGGGAATAAAGGGGGTTAGTTGATAGAAACAGTGGTTCTGTGCCATGTGTTTATGATGGGACAATCGCAGTTTGGCACAGCCCACAAGAAACAGGGATATTTCTGTTAGCTGCAGGGCTGGGTGTGTTTTGGCGAACGCTAAAAGATGCTCAGTCTCTTCACACCCCAAATAAGGTCAGTGTAGCTCCTAAGCGGGATTAATTGCAGCTCATTAGAAACCCATTTAATTGGCTTGTGGGTGGGTTTGGAGCAGTTTGTGTTTGCAGACAGGCAGATATCCAAACACAGGGAATTCTGTTCCTTAAAGATGCTGTTAATGGCCATTCCAAAGCTGCTGAGGTTTGCTCCAGGAGGAGAAAAATGGAAGGCATGTCCCACTGTAACATAAATAGCAGAGTGTTGAATAGCTGAGGAGGAAAAACAGCACCCTAAAAATACCCACCATTATTATAACCACGGCCATTCTCCGCTGGGAAGGACAAACCATGACTAATTCTGTTGTGCTCCCTTCCTTGCATCCGGGTTCTGTAGGAGGAGCATTCCCATGCCATTGTTCTGCTGAGCCTTTTCCTGAGCTATTTCCAGTTCCTTCACGATTCCCAGCTAACTGGAGCATTTTCAAGAGCCTCACAGCTTGAGCATCAGTGCCCTTGAACTGCAGATGGAGTCAGGTGTAGGACTGGGGGACAATGGAGGCTTCACAGTTTGGTTTTCAGAGTTATTTTCCTTTTGGGTCAGTGAGCTGAACCAGCCTGGCTGCAGTTAAACTGTGGCTAAAGCCACTGCCAGGGATCTGGGAGAAGGGACAGCCTGCTGGAATAATTTCTATGTAATGTAGTGCAAGAGGCGGGAAACCATGTTGTCATTCCAGAATTTCATCTCTGTTTCATTTTAAGAACCCTCTATCTTAAAATAAGCTTTCAAACTTTATTTTTACATTGCACAAGTTCTTGGGAAGTTAGGTAATACTGACTCTAAATACAGGCAGTTTTAAACAAAACCCCCCGTGCTTTGGCATCTGTTTACAGGATTTATTTGTACCAGAGAAACCATGACAAAAAGCTTTTAAAATCTTCGTGTTTGATCCTTTTTTTCCCGTTTGTGTTTTAGATAGCATCAGACTTTACACACTGTTGGTGTGTGTGATCTGTGCACGTGGCCCCAGGCTTGGAAATATCCATCAGCCCACTTGGAACTGCCTTGAAAACCTGGTTTTTTGGGGCTCTGTTAAAGACAGAGACTTTTTTTTTTCCCAGGCAGAATTTCTAGCAAAGTTCAGGTCATGGTTGGAAAGATCTGATTGCTTTGTACTCGTAAACACAAACTGGTTGCGGTTTAAGTGTGACACTGCTGGCCATAGTGGTCATTTCTGGAGGACTCTCTCTAATAGAGAGAGGGGGAGATCAATAATTGAGATATTCAGAAGTTTCCCAAGGCCCTGAATTGCTCAGAGTTGGAAGGATTTTGTTCCAACATGAAGAAAAGTCAGATTTGCTGGAATAAAATGCATCAGCTGGTCTTGTTGTAAAGTACTTGGCAAGTTGTAAAATATCTGAAATGCTGGAGGAATAAAAGTTCTTCCACATTACTCTCTGTAAAGGTGGTAGGAGGGAGAAAATACTCCTTAGAAGGACATTTTAAAACCTAAATCATGCTGTGAAGTGAATTTTTCACCATATCACTTGGACTACTGTAAAACCTCTCACTGGCAGGAATTTTTAAAGCTGTTTGGATGGAATTTTAGTTCTTGAACTCCTTTAACCTTTCCCTTTGGTTTGGTTCTAACCATTTCTCTCCTGTGTGGGCAGCACCAAAGTAGGACATGTATAACCAGTTGCATTCACACTTTTTGACGTGATTTCTCCATGAATGCAGCCCTGAAATCTTTTGAATCCCTTGCATAGTAAACTTTTCTGACTTAAGATGCCCCATCTTTTTTAAGAATGCTCATTTCTAGTTCTGTCCCTTAATTTTCTGAGGTGATTATGGACAGATACAGCAGATACCTCACCTGAAAACAATAGTATTTAATCAGACTTACAGTAGTTTTGCCTGGGTTGGTAGTCTTGCCTGTTTTGTGTGGTATGCAAATTTATTTAGCAAATTTAATTAGCGTGACACTTATTTGTTTTTCTGGGTCACTGACAACCATGTGAGTGAGGCTCTATCCTAATTCCTGTGTTTGCTCAGCGTGCATATTTATTTTCCTGGTGTCAACAAGTTTTAACTGTTGCTCCATGTGGTATAAATTCCTGTTATTGTGACTGTAACTATAACCTGTAACCTTTCCAGCTGCATGGATTAAACTGCTCCAGTCAGCAGAGGGATTATTGAGATCACTCTGCTGCAGTAACCACAACAGATTTTGGTGAGCCCTGGCTGGATCTCTGAGTACCAAAGCAGTCTGTGCTCTGGAGTGCATTTGTGTGCTTGCTTGGTTGATGTGAAGTATTTTGCTCTAAGTGCTCCTGAGATGCACAGCCTCTTTTCCGGAGTGCCTGGCAGAGGCACAGTTTTTGTTCTTTGGAGCCCCAGCCTGGAGAGGCAGCTGGACAGTGACTTGCAGGGGAACAGCTCCAAAGCCATGGCTCGGGGTGATAGGGGGATATCTCAGTGTCCCTCCTTCCCCAGCCCTGGAAGTGCCTCTGGCCGCTGTTATCGCCGAGATGTCACTGCCCTCAGGCAGGGCAGGTGGGATCTGGCTGCCCCAGCATTGCCCGGCTCACAACAGCCCCTTTTCTTGTATTGTGAGTCAATAATACAGGGTATTTATTTCATTTTGGGTCCCTGGCACCCCTTCACAGCAGGAGCTCCCCTCTCAGGATGAGCAGTGCTGTGTCTCCAGAGCTTTGGGATGAGCCTTTAATCACTTTTTATGTGTATTCCCAGTATCCCTGTGACTGTTGTCTTCTCTTACCAGCTGAGAGAAGGCTCGGTCTTCCCCACCATCCCAGCTTGTATTTCCCTAGCAAATGAACTCTGACAAACAACTTTTCCAGTCTCACTCTCTGCCGTTCCTAATGAGCCACCTCTGTTATTCCTTTTTCACAGACCCTATAGGAAAGCATTTATTGTCCTTTTATTCTGTTTTGACTAGTTTGGCAACACCTGCTGCTGCAACTCAGTCTTGCAGGCTGCTCTCTGCATTTTCCTGCATCATGTGCTGCTCAAAACAATCTATTATAGGCAGGAAAGATTTACTTATTTTTATTATTACATTTATAATATAGGGTATTATTTATTTATTTCATTTTGGGTCCTTGGCACCCCTCCACAGCAGGATCAGTAGGATCTCCCTGCTCAGCATGAGCAGTGCTGTGTCTCCAGAGCTTTGGATTTTGGGATGAGCCCTTAATTACTTTGGATTACTGTGATCCCAGTATCCCTGTGACTGCTGTCTCCTCTTCCTTCCCGTGTTGTTCCCAGCAGGCTCAGTCTTTCACACCATTTAACCTGTATTTCCCCAGTAAATGAATCTGCATTTCCCCAGCAAACAAACTGTGACAAACAACTTTTCCAGTCTCACTCTGTGCTGTTCCTAATGAGCCACCTCTGTTATTCGTTTTTAACAGACCTGCAACAAATCCATTTATTCTCCTCTGTTCTGTTTTGACCAGTTTGGCAACACCTGCTACTGCAACTCAGTCTTGCAGGCACTTTATTTTTGCCGTCCGTTTCGGGAGAAAGTGTTGGCGTACAAGGTGCAGCCTCGGAAGAAGGAAAGCCTCCTGACCTGCCTCTCTGATCTCTTCAACAGTATTGCCACCCAAAAGAAGAAGGTGGGGGTCATCCCACCCAAGAAATTCATTTCCCGACTGAGGAAAGAAAATGGTAAATGAATAAAGAAATGGTTTTTTTAAGGTGTGTAAAATGTCCATTGCCGTTATCCCCGCAGCGTGGTGTTCCCTGGGGCTGTGCTGCAGTTGCACACCCCCAGTCACTGCCCCAGCCTGGCCTGGGCTCAGCTGGCACCGGGGGCTTGGCCTGGGCTGAACTCTGAGGACGCTCAGCCACTCGTAGGCTTCTCTTCCATGTGGGGCAGGATAAATCCCTTAGGATGAGAACTAGGGGTTGTTTCCCAGGGCTGCTTGATGAGGAAACATTCTGGATGCTGATTTATCATCTCTGCTTGAACTTGCAAAGATAACAAACTTACAGTGGGGGATTTTTGCCCCTTAATGGTGGCCTGAATGAACTGCTGGCCCAGGGCAGCACATCTGAATTTCTTCAGTTCTCTCCCTCCCCAAAGGAAAGGAAAAAACCTACACTACCCCCCCAACCTCCAAGCTAATGATTTTCTTCAGTTCTGAGAAATGTCCAAACTAAGCTTCCTTAATGCTGCTTTTCAGCTGTTTGTTTGTTGCAATCTGAGGATAAACCAAAACCCCTTTGTGAGAACAACAAAGTGTAGCTCTTCCAAACCTTCTCTGTGTCCCCCCATTGTGACAGGGGGGAGCAGGGGCAGGGCATGCCCTGATGAAAGCATTTGGCCTTGGCATTATGAAGTAGCTGTATTTTTTCATTCTCCTTGGTCTCTTCCTTTCCAGAATTATTTGACAACTATATGCAGCAGGATGCACATGAATTCCTAAACTACCTACTCAACACTATTGCTGACTTGCTCCAAGAGGAGAAGAAGCAGGAGAAGCAGAATGGGAAGCTGCAGAATGGCAGCATTGAGAGTGAGGAAGGAGACAAGGCTGACCTGACGTGGGTCCATGAAATCTTCCAAGGAACACTAACCAATGAAACCAGATGTCTTAACTGTGAGGCTGTACGTTCCCCCCCAAACCTCTTAGAGCTTCTCAGGTTCTGGATCCTTTTCCCTAACACTAAGCACCCTTTTTCATTTATTAGGGTAGATGAAATTGCACTCTGTCTATTAAAATATGGAGCATAGCCTATGTTAGGAGTGTGTCACCTCTGTGTTCAATACTCCTGAAGGTATGTGGCTCAGCAAAGCGTAGTGTTTTCCCTGTTCTCCTCCCTGTTCCCAGCCAGGCAATCTCCACCTGGCTCATCCAAGCTGCCTTTTTGTCTCCTTGTTTTTTCCTGTGTCAGTGGTTGATAGTTGATGTTGTGTTTCTCCATGAGAGTTGCTCCCTCGTTATTTAACTCTGGGATGAGCTGAGTTGCTGTTGGAATTCTTGGTGCTGGTCTGTGGCCACTCTGTTTGAGAGCAACAGAAGTGCCATGAAATCTAGAATTAGAACCACACCACCTTCAGATCAGCAATTTGGAGTTAGTCATATGCTCTCATTTAATAGTTCTAAAAAAGCAAAAAAACCCAGATGGGGAGAGGAAAAAAAAAAAAAAGAAGTGATTACAACAGAAAGGAGCGTTCTTGGCATTTTAAATCTAAAGTTATGGCTCTGTGGTGAAGAGAAGCTCTAAAAATGAGATTAATAGGGTTCTGTCTCAAGGATTTTGAAATGAAATGTAACTGTTCCACAGATGGAAAGATGGTTTTCCTCCCTGCTAACCCATTTAATCGAGGAGCCATCTGCCTGTGTCTGCCTTCCCTCTAAGTATTGACTGTTCCACTCTGAAGTGCAGCAAAAAGGTGTCCCAATCTGCAGAGCAGAGTGGAAGGTGGGAAAGCTTCTCTGAGCAGTTAAAAACTTGGGGTTGCCAGTGAAATAATCAGATGTGTCTTGAGGCTTCAAGGGGGAGAGATGTTTTCTAAGAAAGGTTTGGGGGGTTGATTGTTTTTTGGTGCCTTTTTCCCGTGGGTTTTGGAGTTTGGTTTGTTGATTTATTTTTTTTTTAAAATATTCCTCTTTGTTTTTTAACAACACGTCAGATTATTTCTGCTGTTTTAGTTTACCTCAGGAAAGGACCTGTGTGTGTGTGTACATTTATTTTCCATCATTGAGGACATTGCACCATCCCCAGAGATGGTTAAAAGAAACCTGCCAGTTCTCAACTGCTGTCAAATGCCTCCTCTTCTTTTTTTTAAGGTTAGTAGCAAAGATGAGGACTTTCTGGATCTCTCGGTTGATGTGGAACAAAATACATCCATTACACACTGTCTGAGGTAAATGGGATTATTTGGGAATGGGGAAAACTCCTGCCCTTGGTCAGGAGGGGAGAGCCTGGTTTAGCTGCTCTGTGTGGTAAAACACTGGGGGTTTTTAATGGGTTTTAGTGGTTGAGGAGCACTAGTGGTATGTAAGATTGATTTTCACTTTATTTTGTGGGCATTTGAACTTGCTGCATCACCCAGGTTTTATCAAAGCTAAACATGCTGTGTTTGGTTTCATCATAAATTCTGGATTATTTTAATATTGTTACTGCCTTTCAGCTGCCTGCTCCTCGTGTTTGGGGGGAGGTTTGTTTCTGCTGATAAGACATTTGCTCCATGTGTTTGTCTGTTCCATGCAAGGCTTATCAGCTGCTCGGATACTGCACCCAGCATCTGCTATTTAATAGCTGATAATGGATGTGGAACTGCTGGGAGCTGGAAGATAATCCAGACCGGGGCTGGTTAATGGCTATAGATCTGAACAGTTCATTTCTGCCACCAGACAACACATGGAGTGGCCACAAAACTCTATCACCTTATTGCTGTTTCCTGCCTTCCCTACTCAGAAAACAGGCAGGTAATTCCCGAGGGGATGATTTCAAGATTTTTTCCAGCTGAACATCCTGGGACAAACACACGTAAAATGGGTTTGTGAGCAATGAGAATGAAAGGAGCTTCATCTTCCATGTGTCATTTGGGTTTTTTCAGCCTTATGAGCAGTAACTTTTGCCTGGATGGCCTGGAATATTCCTGCTCATGCCACTCGTCTCTCCTGTCCACAGGGGATTTAGTAACACTGAGACTCTCTGCAGTGAATATAAGTACTATTGTGAGCAGTGCCGCAGCAAACAGGAGGCTCAGAAGAGGTAAGGAAGGGGCAGACACTCAGCCTAATGGAGATGTTCTCTTAGAATGGGCAGTTGGTGGAAAAATGCACCTTGAGAAGTCAGGAAAAGGACCAGGTGGGGTTGTTTAGGTCTGTGTTTGGTGGGGAAGGGAGCAAGGAAAAGAGGAGAGACCAAGTAACTTTGTGGCGACCTCATCAGAGGAATAAAGAGATTAATTTTGTGTTTCTCCCAGAAGAGTTTATATCTGGTGCTTCCAGACACTCACATTTTCCCCAGTTAGGATTAATCAGCTTAGAGCCCCTGCAAACGATCCCATCTGCTTTGTCTACCAGCGCTGGATAGTAAAAAACCTCATTTCTCACCTCACACTCAAGTCACACCAGAGCAGCATCTCTTTCTTCCTACTGATGAGGTGAAAAACGGATGTTTTCAACGTAGTCAGTTGTCCTGCATTCAGATGTCAGCAGTGTGGTTAACAATTCAGAATAAATATGGTGGGACACAGCGGGGGAAAAGCAGCGTGTTAAAAAGCTGAGCGAGATCTTTGTAGGGAGCCCTGCTAACTGCCTGTGCTCTGTTGGCCACCCTGTGGTGCTGCAGGATGAGGGTGAAGAAGCTGCCCATGATCCTGGCTCTGCACTTGAAGAGGTTCAAGTACATGGACCAGCTGCACCGCTACACCAAGCTGTCCTACCGCGTGGTGTTCCCCCTGGAGCTGCGGCTCTTCAACACCTCGGGCGACGCCACCAACCCCGACAGGATGTACGACCTGGTGGCTGTGGTGGTGCACTGCGGCAGGTGGGTGCTGCTTCCTGCCCCTGGAACTGAGGAGTCCGGCCCCTGTATTGGCACTGAGTAACAGCCATGCAGCAACGGGCAAAGCAGGGCCTGAAAGTGTCTTTATCGCTCCTTTTTTACTGGTTGAAATTTTACTTCCCGAGTCTCAGGTTTGGCATTTTGTCAGCTTTCAAATACAGTGGCAATTCAGAGCAGGGTTATTGGTAAACAAATTATCCCCGAGTGGTGCTCTTTGTTGTTTCTTTGCTTTTGCTTTACTGCAGTTCAGTCTTTAAAAAGACAGAACCGACGCAAAACCCTGAGCCTGCTTTCCAGGAAAGCCAAATGGAATCCAAACTAATCTTGGAAAAATACTTACCGAAAGAGATGTAAGGTGCATTTCTCATTGAAGTTCCTTTAGAAGCTGGTGCCATCATGTGGAATAAACTGTGCACTGCTGAGCTTTTAAAACAGCCTGGTTTCCTCCATCACATTTGTGTTGCAGTGGCTTTACCTCTGGTTTTGAAAGCAAAGAGGAAAATTTTTTCAGCACTTTAGGGGAAAAAAGCACTTATGGAAAGCAAAAGAATTGTTTGTAACTGCCTTCTGGAAGGGTGAGTTTTGAAGTAACACTGGAGCACACAAATGTTCTGAAGTATCCTTGTGAGGAGCAAATATAACTAATACTAACCTTGGATGGATTTAGTAGAGCTAAATTTATAATGACTAAATATAATATAAAGGAGATAATTCTAAGGGATTTCTGTTGTGGTACAGTAGTTTTATTTAATTTTTATCATTTTAAGATCTCATCCTGTGCATTTTCATCTGTAGTTCTTCATTTGCCACACCTGTACCTAACATATCTACTTTGATAATGGTGATTAATATGTTTTCTTTTCTCAAACCTGTTACCACACACTGGGTTTTCAGGAGTCCTGTGACTCTTCTGGTTTCAGTTCTTATTAGGAACTTGCCAAAGGCTTAGGATAAATGAGATTTTTCTGAATAACTGAGTTCTCAGAACTTGTTTTAAATATTTTGCCCTTACAGTTTTACCTTTCATTTGGTTCCTCTAAGCCAAGAAGTTTCATTCTGTGTTGGATAATTTGTTTATCAATAATTCTGCAAGAACTGGAAAAGTACTTTGTCTTGCCTAAAGCTGGTACGAATATTGGTTGTTTTGAAGCCTTGTGTAGTTCCTAAGGAAAAAGCAAACCTGGAGAGAGGGGATATTTTGGTTTTCCACTGTATCCCTGGGCTGTTTTCTCAGGATTTGAGGTCAGTACAGGGTAATTTTCCACCCATATAGTTTATTCTCCGACCCCTCCCTTCCCAGGGCAGTCTGCCTGCCTTCACTCTTGGAATTAAGTCATTCTCTTGACCCTTCCCTTTAAGGTAAGAATTCAGGATATGGTTAGTGGGACTGGACTGGGAATCTGCCACCAGAAGAGTGGGAACAGTGGTCACAGAAAGCTATCTGTGCTCAGCCACAGGTTCAACCACCCTGAGAATTAAATCCCCCCCGTGCAGATAAAATACCTCAGACCTGATTTAATTCCACAGTTAAAATTCTTGAGCAGTGGTCACAAGACTCAGAGTGGTGAATGCAGCAAAGCAGGGAGTAGAATAATGGCTTTGAATCGTGGGTTTTCTTTAAATACGTGAAACTGTGTATTCTGATGGCATTTTATTTGCAAGTAGCAAACTCAGAAATTTGAATTCAGTCAATTTGGCAAAAATCTTCCGAACCTGCGCAGTGTTCTGGGTGACAGCAGACAATGTGAGGAGCTGGGAAGTGCAGCTGTGGCAGCAGTGGCTGGGATCCTGTGGGAGGGCAGTGCTCCTGCCTTTGGAGGCACAGGAATGACGAGTTTTCCACCCTTTTTTCCTGGCAGTGGCCCAAACCGTGGACATTACATCACCATTGTGAAGAGCCATGGCTTCTGGCTGCTCTTTGATGATGACATTGTGGAGGTGGGTGCTGTGCCAGAGCTCTGAAATGCTCTGATTTCAGCCTGTCCTTGGGCTTCCTTTTGTCTCTGGTTTGCATTTCACTCCTGCATTTAAGAGCTGCTCACAGATTTTTTTTTCCCCAACAAATTGAAGTGTGGAAAAACTGTAAAAAAAACCCCAAAAACCAAATGTTTGGGCTCCAGCAGATTTTTCCTTAACTTTTCTGCTAACATACCTGTAAAGGCTGACATCACAAGATTTATATATCCACATATTTCACAGAATTGCTAAGCAAATATCAGGCAGCAGAACAAATGCCACAGTAGAGCTGCTTTTTTGTAAAGATGGAAATGTCTTGTTTGCCTCTGAAACCTCGTGGTCAAGGTTTGAGGCCTGATGGGAAGTGTTAAATAGGTGCAGGAAAAGCCTTGCCTCTGTTGAAATAAAAATGTAATAAATTCTCGGTTGTTTATTTTTTTGAAATCCTTGCTCAGCTTTGAGCATCGGGGTGACTTCCCAGTGTTTGGGCTGATTGTGTGACCATCAACAGTTGCCTGTCTCCCACTTTCGTATTTTGGAGGGTTATTTTCCTCTGTTTCTGTCATGGGCCAAGGACAGAATTGTTTCACCTCATTTTGGAAATATTTTTGAATATTTCAATATTTTTAAATCTTTTCCATCCAGGAGATGAACTTTGCATTTTAAAAGCAGATGTAAAACACCTGTCTCGTTATTCTGTAATTGTTTTTTATCAGTCACTTCTGTGTTGTATCTCAGCTTTTAGGACAAACCAGGATTTCTGTTTATCTGCAAACACCATTGGCACTTCTGTAGATGTGCCAA
Source organism: Pseudotriccus pelzelni (assembly GCA_035584735.1). Taxonomy (NCBI): domain Eukaryota; kingdom Metazoa; phylum Chordata; class Aves; order Passeriformes; family Tyrannidae; genus Pseudotriccus; species Pseudotriccus pelzelni. Next base: position 18,781,084 of record JAWMRA010000146.1, on the reverse strand, counting down.
AATGTGGCTGTGAAATCTATGCTGTCATTGGGCAGGAAATCCAAGGGGCTCTCACAAGCTGGAATGTAGTTCCTCCCTCATGGAAAAAAACTACGTTTCCTCCCCCCCTTTATGTTGCTTTTCTAACTTTAATGGTGCCTTTTTTTTTTTTTCAAGCTCATCTTTTATAGAGTTCATCTAAAATGCTGTAAAAATAAAGCTTTTTGGAGGCTTCACATTCTGGATGTGGCCACCTAGAAAACCAGACTCCTGAGTACAGATATTGCAGCTGAAAGAGAACACAGGAGGAAGATTTTCCTCCTTAAATACAGTTAAAAAGCTTCATTGCATTTTTGGCAAGTGACAGGAATTAATAGTTCTGCACTGCCAATAGGAAGTAGTTCATCCTGATTACCTACTAAATGTCAGCAGTGGGGAAGGCATATTTATTTGTCTGTTAGGATCTCATTGGAAGGCCAACTTTCAATTAAATGGGAGATAGATGATAATCAAACATTCTGCAGCATATGTGGAAAAGCATCGAATCCAGGAGGCAAATCAGTCCAAGTGGGATCCTGTGCCAAGCGAAATGAATTGAGAAACCTGCGTTTCTCTGGCTAATCTCTGATCTCTGGCTGATTGGACATGTTGTTGTTATTAGAGCAATGAAGTGATGCGTCACAGGGACAATATTTACCTGAAACAGAGAGGGAAAGGCATCCATCCAGGGAGTTGTGCACAGGGAGGGAAGGGTTGGATGTCCTTGCTGGTTTGCAGGAAGCAGTTGAGCAGCATTTGGTTTGGAGAGCCAGAATAGATGTCTGCAAATGAGCAAAGGGTAGTTCAGCTCAGTGAATAGGAAACATCACTTTCAGTGCCAGGTGAGGCTGCAGAACCCTCAGAGGAGGTGTGAAACCATCCACTGGCTGTTACCCTAAAGCTGCAACTGGGTGAAACTGCTGTCCACGCTTTGTGGTCAGCTAAGGAGGGGAAGAAGAGCCTAAATAATCCACAGTTCCACTGTGCTCTCTGTGGATAGTGAAATGAAAGAAGGAAGCCAGTTTTGCTGTGATAAAACTAAATATATCTGTGGGATGAATTAATCCAGATCAAGTGTTCGACTTGCATTCAGAATGAGCGGTTGGAAATAGGACTTGATTGCACGGCAAGTTGGTTGGCACTTAAAACACGAGTTGCTAATGTTTGAGTTGGCTGCTAAATGGATTGCAAGGACTGAAGGGTGTTCTTGGGCTGGATCCCTGGTAAATGTGCCTCTAACTGTCTGTAGTAACGTTATGTTAATAAACGGTGTGAAAATGCAACACCCTCTGTGGGATGTTGGGCTGCGCTGCACTCCCCCAGTGGAGGAGGGAAAAAGAGCGTCTCTCGGGGTTTCTTTCCCCCCTCTCTCTTTTTTAAACAGAAGATGTTGAACAAAACTCTCCAAGAGAGAAGTTCTGCAGCAGATGCACCTTCTGAAATCTCATGTCTGTTCTTCTTGTGCTTGGGGAAGGCTGGAGAGGCTGGGGAAGGCTGGGGAAGGTTGGGCTCGGCTCACAGGTTGTTTGGCAGTGCCACTCAGAGAAAGCAGTGCCGCTGAGAATGCTGGGGATGCCAAACTCTGGTTAGTGAGCAAGGATTTAACATTGTGCCAGACCCTTCTGCAGCTGAGGAGGCTCCTGGGGGAGGCAGAGCAGAGCCCCTTTGTTTTAAGATGGAAGCACAGGTTGGTCTCTGCTTTTCCCTCTCCCAGTCAGAGTGTATTTGAAGCATTCCTTTGCTTCCTCAACTTAATATAAATATAATACATAATATGTAAATATAACAGATAATATACAAATATAATATGTCTAGGGAAATATATAAAGGGAAACTTTAGGCGTGTCTCGCTTTAGGCTTCCACAACAAATTCAGGCCTCTCATCCCTGTGGATCCAGAGTCCTAAAGGTATTTTAGGACCTTTTTTTACAGGTATTTTAAAACACTCCCTCCCAGTGCAGTGCTGAGCAGCACAGGCCCCCGGGAGGGTTTTATTTTGGTGTTTTTCTCTCCCTGACTGCAGAATCCAACTCAGTAATCTGAAGCCAGTTGTTCTCAGGAACAGGATCAAGACATGGAACTTGCATCTTTAAAAGCCCTTGCAAATGCCCTACAGGCCTGGCTAGTTAGAAAGAACAGCTACTTTTCTGCTCATAGTTCACAGCTTTAAATATAAACTGACCATTTAATTATATTAATGCAGCAAATGATTAATTCTTCTTAAAACACAAACCTTGTGATAATATTCCTGTAGGCTCTGTGCCAGCAGATCCAAAGGAAGGAAAACTCTTATGGCCAGAAGATCATAATTAGTTGAGATCCACAGACTTCATAGGGTAATTACCAGTAGCACTTCTGGACTTCTTTACTGAAGAGGGTGACAATAACTTTAAAATCTGCAGTTATTTTAGCTGAATGTTAAATCTACTCAACATATACTGTACAAAAACCTTCTTTGCTGCTCAGTAACTGCTATTTTTTTTTTTCATTTACATTGCAAAATACTCAGGAAAGGTGACACCAGCCTGAATGAGAAAACAAATATAAAAATGTCATGTAGTGTTTTAAGGACATGTTTTCCTGGATCCCTTGTTTTGTAGCCCAGATCTAAGAGTGGCCCCATTCTCTGAGCTTTATTATTTCATCCTGTTTTTTTCAGCAGTGAACGAGTTATGAAGTAGAGAACATGTTTGGTTGGATTCAGTGTTGTGTCAATACTGCTCAGCTTTCCAGCATCACCTCCAAGAACTGGCAATAACACCCTGTCTGGGAAGGAGCTTCTGAGTGGGACGGTTTGACTGAAGCTAATTATAACTCTCATTAATTTTCAGAAAATTGATGCCCAGGCCATTGAAGAGTTCTATGGGTTGACATCAGACATTTCCAAAAACTCAGAGTCTGGATACATCCTCTTCTACCAGTCACGAGACTGAGGCGAAGGAACACGTGTCCAAGAAACAAAGGGATCAAGATATGTCCAAACAGAACATATTTGTGAGGGCAGGAGCAGCTCCTCGGTGTTGCTGTAGGACCAGGACAGAGCCGGCAGGAGGAGGAAGGTCTCTCCCTGCCCTTTTTGGAGGATTAGTGCTGATTGCCATCACCAGAAGAGCTTTGTTCCAGTTTCTTTCCTGGGCTTTTTTCACGTGCTATCTTCCAAAATCTGCGTTACCTCTACTTGAAACCTGGCTGCTTGTTTGTCCATGAATGGAAGAAGAGATTTAAAAGTAGCATTGTAGAATTTTGACCATTCAATGTTGGCCTGAGGCTGTACCTTGGTTTCTGCCATTGTGGTTTTTCTGTATTTTAGCAGAACGATTTCAATATTCGGTGTCAGCTGAAGGCATATTTTAGGATATGAGCAGCAGCTGGTTGCTGGATATTTTTGGTGACTCAGACTTGAGAAGCAGTACAAAGCTAAGACATACTGGAAATGTCAAGTCTGTCATTTTTATAAAGCAAACCAGACAAACCCCTCTCTCTTGCAGCATTGTCAGCCTCCCCGGACTGCGCTGGGTTGGTTTAGAGAACACTAACGGCACTGCGCATTTTGTAGTCTGATTTTTACTCCTCTGTCTCTTCTGCAGAAGGGAGAGGACTGTGTGCACATCAGCCTCTGCTGTGCTGTGCTTTGGCAGCAGCAGTTTTGCCTCAAAGCCCCACATTCCGGGGGAGCAGAGGAGGTCCCTTTCGAGGAACGTCTCTTGCTGTAGGAAGGTGAAGTTCCAGTGTTTCTTGGAGCTGTTGCGTAAACCAAAAGTGCCCTCATTCTGAACCAAGAGCTGTTCCACATTTCATTCAATTCCAAGCAAACTGGTGCATTTTGAATCTATGCTAATCCACAGAAACAGCACTAATTGGGAAGGGTTAACCAAGGGAAGCAGCATTTATGGAACTAACCCAGGTGTTCTTAGGCTTCAAAGGGATGAAAAGGTAAGAAGGAAAACCAACCCAGACATTGCCTTGTAAGTGTTCCTTGTCCTTTGTTGGTAATCTAGGAATCATAACACCCCCTACAAATGCTTCTGATTGGTTTACCTCTCTAGGCCTTGCTTAACAGGGGGAATAGCTGGTCTTTTGAAGACTGAAACAAGCAATTCCCCATCACGTCTGTGTAGATTATAATCTCGAGGACAACTAGAAAGAAAATACTGAGGAAGTTTGAAAAAACTCTCAGAAAATCTGGTGCAAGTTTCTCGTTGAGAAGCCCTGTTGTAGTGCCAAAGCTTGTCACAGCTGGCTCTAAATCCCAGTGGGAATGAGTGTGTTCCTGTCTCCACCTTGCTGGGTGACCCTTGTTCCAGCAGAGCCCCTCATCTGTCCTCCAGTGCTTGTTGTTCTTGAGGATATTTAACTTATGCAATTCTGTGGCTTGTACAGGATATTCAATACTCTACCAAAACCCTGTCCTCAGGAAAGCAGCATTTCACATTTCTCCTGGTGGCTTCCCGTGTCCGTCTCTTCCTCTGGTGACCACAAATGTTGAGCAATTAACAATTAACTCCTGCCTTCAAACTGCAAATGACCTATCCCTGGGGTATCCCAGCTGGCTCCCGCTCTCCTTCTCCTCTTCCAGAACAGAAAATATGCACATGGGGTTTTTTAAGTATTTTTTATTCTACAGAGTACTGTCGTTTGGAGAGACACATTCAGCAGCAGCAGACGTCCTTGTCATCTGGTTCCTATTGTGTGCCCATTGTTCCTGGCTAAGAGTCTTCTCCCCTTCTCCACACACAAGCTGTGAGTCCTCTCCTGCTGTTACCACCAGCAGATTGTCATCACTAAGTCTTGCAAAAAAAGGAAAAAAAAAAAAAAGAAAAAAAAAGAAGAGAGCACTGAGTTAAAAAATGATCTAAACAGTAAAGACAAAAATTAATGTAGTACACTAGACATGTATTTTGTATATCTGGTGATACGTTTTTACAAATGAAATACCTGACTGAGAGAAAAATATTGAAAGATATATACTATAGATTAAAACCTGTTAAAAGTGCACTTTGCTACAGATTTCTAAGGAGACTAAAAGGAGTTAAATGGGAAGAGAATGGTGTGATGTTGCTTCTGTAGAATAAGTGACCCAGCTGTCTCCAATAAAGGTCATGTATGATCAAATGCACATGGCCCAGAGGTTTCTCCTTGAATCCCGGTCCGAGGCAGAATTCCAGTCCTTAGCTTTTCCCACCTGGCTGAGGGATCCTGCCCCTGCTGTGTCTGCACCCACAGAACCTGTGCAGAGGAGGTTTAAAGCAAGAGCAGTGAAGAATTCAGTGTCATGGATTATAACTGATGTGCTGGTAAAACAAGGGCCTCCACCATCCCATCCCTTCTGCTCCTTCATCCCTCCATCATCTCCCACAGCTCTGCCTTTGGCTCTCCCTGGGATCCCTGTTTTTCTCCCTCTTTCCCCCCTGTGTTGGTCTCCACGAGACTTTGTTGCAAATATTATCTGACTGATCTGGAACAGAGACATTGAAAAGCAAAAATAATACCATGTGCTTGGAGCTCTCCAGGTTCACTGCAGGACAGGTCTTCGTGTCTGTGTGGTTCACTGCAGCTCAGCTTTACAGGGGGAAAATTGGATCAAAGGCTGCTCCCAGGAGTGGGAATTTATGGGATTAGATGCAGTAAAAACAGGTGAGATTTTCAAATGGCAGCTGCTCTGCAAAACCTCACTTTAAATCCACAATCCTGTCTGCTCCTTGCCCTGCTTGGGTCACACATCAGCAGTAAATAAATGGAGCTAATTTTAACTGCAGTGAACGTGAGTTTGACTTTCAGACACTGCAGAAGGAGCATCACCCACAAATAACTTTGAACAACTGAACTCAGAAGGCCTGGAAGTGATCTGAGCTTGGAGTGCCAGCAGGGCAGGGCTGGTGTTGGGACTTGGGCTGGAATGGTCACTACAGGTGACTCCAGAACATCCCATGGTAATTATTTCTCTCTGAACACACCCCATGTTCCTGTTTTTCTGCTAATTCCACAGATCCCACAGCGTGTTTGGGGAGAGCTCTTGCCCTCAAATCTGCAGCAACAGAGGTGGTTTCTGGGCTGGTGTTTATGCTTGGCATGTCCTGGTTCCCAGCAAGAGCTTTTAGAGTGAACTGTGCCAGCTCGGTTTAGTAGCTGTTTAAAACAAATCATATTTGATTGGTACAAGAAAGAAAATAGACTGACAGAGGCCCCTGAGACAAGTCAAACCTTCCCACTGTGGTCCTTGAAAGGAAACAATCCCCAGGATCATAATTAATTTCCAACACGGAACGTCCTGCCAGTGTTTGCTCTTGGGGCACTAATTAACCTCGGGGTTAATTCTGTCTGCTCCCCTCCCCTCCTGCAAAGCCAGGCCTGGAATTGGGGCCGCCTCCCCATCCTGCTGCTCGGTTTGGTTCCAGGTGGGGTCAGATGTCTAGGATGATGGTTCAGGGTGAGGAAGGGTAGGAATGGAGCAGTGGCAGCAGGAGGGTGTGGAGGCATCTTATCCTCGTATTCTGGAGACAAAGCTGTGCAGAGGGAAATAGTTTCGTCCTTTACGCATCTGGCTCTTGGTCAGGACTCCCTGGGTTTGTGTCGGAATTAACGGCCTCAAAAAGTGACAGAGGGCAGTTTAGATGGATATTGGGAAGGAATTCCTGGCTGTGAGGGTTGGGAGGCCCTGGCACAGGTTGCCCAGAGAAGTTGTGGCTGCCCCTGGATCCCTGGAAGTGTCCAAGGGCAGGTTGGACGGGGCTTGGAGCAACCTGGGCTGGTGGGAGGTGTCCCTGCCCATGGCAGGGGGTGGGACTGGATGGGCTTTAAGGTCCTTTCCAGTCCCTTCCCTCCCTGCTTGTATGGACCTGGTGGGGTGTGGGGGTGTTCCTGCACTGCTCCAGTGGGAAAGAGGAAGCCAGGAGAGGGAAGGATGAATTAATTACACAGCAGCATGTTAAATATTTGAGTTGCTAATAATGAGCACCTTTAGTGGCTTGTCAGTTGTTCTGAAAGCTGCTAAATACAAATAACAAACACTAACACAAACCACTGCAGTGCTTTCCACACTTCAGTGGTACTCAGCTGTCTTCTCTCTTCATCTTTGTCAGAAACAGAGCAATCTTCAGGAATTTTGTCCAAAAACTACTAAAAACTGCATTAAGATTATGAAAATCTGACTTTAGGGCCTTGTTGTAGGAGAATAGGTTACCTCCAGCAAAGCTTTTCCTTGGAAGTGGAACGAGATCAGCTGGGCCTGGAGAGGTGGGCCATGACGTGAGGAGGTGAGGGATGGCCTGGTCCCTGCTGGGGTCCCCAAAAGGAACAGGGGGTGGAGGGAGAAGCAGCACTGCTGGATGCCATGCAGAGGCTGGTGTGGTGCCTGCATCCCAAAGGAGGTAAGAGTGAGCTGCTGGAGCTGGAATGTGGGAGACAGTGGGAGTAGGAGCAGCTGCTCCCCAAGCCCCATGTGGTGATCCCATGAGCGGGGATCAGCTTGGATGGGGGATGAAACACAGGGGCCCTGGAGAGGGGAACTTGCAGAACCCTAGGAGGAGGAGTGGGACCTGAAGGACAAAGCTCAGGAAGGGTTTATGAAGACCTTAAAACATCAGAGTCCCCACAGTATCACTTCAGACACGTGGGCCCAGATTTATTGAGGGCCAAACGCTTTTGGTGCTTCCTGGGAAGTGCCCTCTGGACCTGCCCCAGCCCCGGGGCCACGCTGCAGGATGTGTCAGATGAACTGGAGCAGCTCAACTGTTCCCAGAGGGGCCTTCCCTGGTGATTCCCAAGCCACGGGCTGGGAGAAGGAGGGGCACAAGGGCAAGGATGGGGGCTGGGAGCTGCACCCAGAGTTAGCAGAGTCCCCTCATCTCCCCGGGTTCATCCCATTCTCCTGAGGCTTTATATCTGGAGCGGAGCTGCTTTGGCAGAACGTGTTGGGTGAGAAATACAGAGGCGGGGAAAGACATTTACTGGGTTTTAAGCCTGGAGTTGGCAGGGACAGGCCAAGAGGAGCTGCAGCTGGAGTGCAGCTGGGGCTGCTGCTGCCCAGGGACCAGGGGCAGGGAGGGGGGGAGGCCAAACGCAGCTGAAGCGTTTGTTCTGTGCCCCCCCCGGGGCAAACAGCACAGAGGACTGCGGGGGGGGGGGGGGGGGGTCC
>JAWMRA010000146.1:18741549-18772832 GCA_035584735.1 Pseudotriccus pelzelni | reverse complement strand
CCCCCCCCCCCCCCCCCCCCCCCCCCCCCCCCCCCCCCCCCCAGCAGGAGCCGAGCGACTTCGTTAGTGATTAAATGCCCTAATTAGCACTCTATTAAGTGCATTTCTTCCCTGGGAAGCAGCCGGCATTTACTGCAACAAATCACTGCGAGGCTGCTGGGAGAAAACGGGGGCTGCTGTGGAGGGAGGGAGGGATGGCACGGCATGGCACAGGGAAAGGGAATCACATCTGGCAGTGCTGCTGGACAGGACCAGCTGTGTCCAGGGGCAGTTGGGAGCAGAGGGTTGGTATCTTGGAGGTCTTTATGGAATAGACCCTCATCAAAGCCACAGGAAAGATGGCCGGGAACCTCAGAGTGATGACAACAGGGATTTCTGACCTTGTGGGACCTCCTGGTCCTGACTCAATTGCATCCCCTACGATTTGGGTCTGATGGTCCTTTTAGTGGTGGGTAATTTGAAATGCTCTGGGTGTTTTGGAAGCCTCAGCTCTACAGCTGTGTCCTTGGAGGTCCTGGGGGCTCTGCATGTTGATGGGGGGCTGTGGCAGGTGGGAATTCCCATCTCTGCATCCTGGACAGTCCCGGGGTGATGAAACCCGTGTGGGTCCGACCCACACCCGTAGGTGCCCCTTGCCCAGCAAGGGCAGAGGGAGCTGCACAAGGCGACATGGAGGGGTGATGGGGAAAAGGGTTATTCTTGGTCATCCTTCCCAAGTCCTCTTTTTTTCCCCCTTTTTTCTATTTTTTTAACATTAAACTGTTCATTTTCAGATTTTGAGTCACAATATTTCTCTAAGCGAAAGGCCTTGAGTTTGGAAAAAATCCAGTTTAGTCCTTCAGAATTATTTGCTGTCATTTCAGCATAAAAGAGCCAAACCAGGCTGGTACCTGGTGCTGAAGGCGATGAAGGGATGGCCCCTGTGCCAAAGTTGCTCATCTCCTTCCAGAGCCTCCTGCCATGTGCTCGAGGTGTCCCCTGAACATGGGGACAAGAGTGGGTTGGTGAGGATCAGAGAGTGGGTTTTCAGGCTGAGAAGGGGATTAAGGGATGTCTGAAGCCACCAAACAGACCAGAAATGGGAATATTTTCATTAACTTACCCCAAGGTGCAGTAAAGCGATGAGTTGACAGAACCTTTACCTTTGTCTGGTTTCTCCTGGTACAAACCCGACCATAAACCCGGGTAACATTTCTGGGCCCTTTCAGCTTGTTGAACCTCAGACCCAAGAGAAGAGCCGAGCTTTGGTTTAGCCAAAGTTTCCCTTTTTTCCCCCAGTGGAAGGAGATGACTGGATTTGGGAAAATCGATTTCTCTGCTCTGTTTCTGCACAGTTGGAGCCAAGTGCCTTGGGAGCAATGACTCGGGGATAGGAGGGCTCCTGAGAGAGCTGGAACCGCTGAAAATACTTCCAACAAAACGTCAAACCTCTCTGAAATAACCCACTGGAGGGAGCAGGGTCCAGTCCAGGCTCTCAGGGCTGTAGGTCACAGTCAGAGGGCAGCAATGGGAGACAGGGCCTGCCCGGAGCAACAACGGCAGTGAGGGCAGAAACCCCCCTGGGAAAGGGGAGCGGGGGCAGGAGCATCCTCTGTATGGAGGTGCAAGAGATGGGGAGAACAGGAAGGGAAACCAGGAGGTTGGCAGGGGGGTGGGTGGATTTTTGGGTGGTCCCAGCCGCGGTTCTGAACATCTCGGTGGCTCCCACGCCCTGCCCGTGGCTCCAAGATTGCCTGTGCTGGGAGGAACCGTGGGTGTCCCGCGTGACTGGCAGGTGGCTCATCCCTCCTCGAGCACTGACAGGATTTATTCCACTCTCTGAGGCTGCAAAGTGGCTCCTGAAGTTGGAGGGTTTTTTTATTTCCCAGGGAGGAAAGCAAGTCTTCGCTTTCCCCTGCACCTTCCTGGCGTGTGCAGCCGTTTGCCAGTTAGTCATATTCCCAGGAAAAGCAAGGGCTGCGTGATGGCGAGTGACAGCTCTGAGGAACTGGCACTAATTATATCCCAGCACTGAAAAAAATAACTCACCAGGCTGGTGAATCCTGCTGGGAGAGAGCCGGATCCTCTGAGCGCTCCTGGGAGCAGCTGGGAGGCCCCAAGGCCACCCTGTGGACCCACAGACCCCATCACCATCTCCTGGCAGTGTGTTTAGGGATGGTTCATGTCATGGAATCATCACAGAAAGGTTTGGGTTGGAAGGGACCTTAAAACTCATCTCATTTCAAACCCCCTGCCAGGGACAGGGACACATTCCACTAGCCCGGATTGCTCCAAGCCCCGTCCAACCTGGCCTTGGACAATTCCAGGGATGGGAAGTCCCCTTGCTGTGGCTCTCATCCCATCCATTTCTACCCTGATTTTCCTCCAAGCCTACTGGGAGGCATTTAGGCAGGTTTTTCTTCCAACTGTGTGTCTTTGATAGATTCAAACTGCTGCTCCCCCCACTGGGAGCCAACAATCCCCAAAGTGGCAATGGCAGCTCCTGCTGCCCCAGGACCATTCCAGCGGCATCACCTCTTCCTCAGGTGCTGGGAGAAGCTGGACTTTTGCTTTTTCCCCTCTTGCCCTCCCTGCAGCATCACCTGGGGCTCTCTGGGAGCTGCCCCAGAACCCTGATGAGTCAGGAGGGATGGTCTGTCCGAGGGGTGTCTGGAGGCTCTCGTGTATTAACTCTCCTGTTTATCCTGCTGAGTGGGTTGCACGTCCCAAACAGAGCCCTGATGCCCGTGCCAAGGCACCTGTGGTAGCCAAACACTCTGTTTCGGGGCCATTTCTCCCTGCTGGGCAGCAGGGCCAGGGCCCAGCACCCACCCCATGGCAGGGCACGGGGAAGGTGAGACCTTGGCACTGGGACCGACCCTGGGGGTGCCGGAGTTGTGATACCTGGAAAGATTTCAACGATGAAAATGCTGTAATTAAGGGGAAAAAACCACACCCCTGCTTTTGCCTGGTCTTGGAAGTGCAGTGGCAGGGAGAAAGGTGCTCACAGGCAGCCTCACAGGAGGACACCCTGGGGTGCCTCTGCTGGGGCTGCCAGACAGGCACGGGGATGGCTCTGAGCTCTGCGTGGATGTCCAGTCCTGGGGGGGTTCCAAACCCAAAACAGCCCCAGAGGGCTGAGCCAGTTTGCTGTGCTGGGGCTCTGCCTGTGCCCCGGGCTGAGGGGGCAGCCCTGGCCCCACATATCTGGGTGCTCTGCAAACAGCCCCTCACTGCCAACCACTGCCCTCCCCTTCCCCACCCATCCCGGAGTGGCACTAATTAATCCACAGCCCCCATCCAGCACACGTGTGGGAGCCGAGAGGATGCTCTGACCCTGATCCGAGTCCTCATCTCCCTATTTCCAGTTTAACAGCGTCAGGGAAAGCCAACAGCCTGTGCCTTGGCGTGAAATTCCCCATAATTCCCTAAAATCGCAGTGATTCCAGTCCCCAGCCGCAGCTCAGCACCTGTGGGTGCTGGGATGGTCCCCGGCGAGCACAGGGGGCTCCCGAGGCTCGGGCTCGGGGCTCGGGTTGTTTTTGCCGAGGTACCAGCGGTGTTTTTCCTGGATGAGGTTTTGTTTTCTTCAAAAGCCAAGCCGTTATAAATAGCCGTGTGCCGCTCGCCCGCAGTGTCCCGGCGCGGAGCCGAGCGCGGAGCCGACCTTCAGCTCCCGCTGCGGGAGAGGCTCCCGCTCCCACCCCAGCGAGCTGCCTCTTGTGCTGAGCTATTTAAAGAACCTGTTTTGCCTCTTGTCTGTCTCAAGAAACACCTGATGGGGAAAGCAGCGGATTTTTTTCCTTGCTGGAATAGCCACCTGGCTATTGCAGATTATCCCAAGGTGGATGATTTTGGATGGGATTTAATTGAGCGCCAGGCTATAATAACTGAGTTGCTTGGCCATGTAGCATCTCCCCCTTCCCTTTGGACAGAGGGGGCTGTGGGCAAGGCTGTCCGCTCTGGGCTCGTGCACCTCGGGATGCAGGAACTTGACGGGACAGGATTTGAGGGTCAGGGACTCGCTGAGGGGGGATCTGGGGAGCTGAGAGACAACAAGGTGGGATTTGAGGGAAAGGGACTCAACAACGCAGAATTTGGAATGCAGGGACCCAACAGGGCAGGACTGGGGGCTCAGGCACGCAGCGAGGCAGATTTGGGTACAGCCCCCTCATGAGGCAGGTGGGGAGCTGTCCATCCCTTCCCAAAGGACAGAGGTTTGGGCTCTCCGGGGCAGTTTTGGCCAAGGCAGCCCTGGGGACAGCGGGGTCTGTGCAGGAGGAGCACGGACAAAGGGACGGCCCTGCCCCGGGCTCCATTACAGGGTTACCTGCATCCCCGTCCCCTGTCATCCGCAAACATTCCAGGGGCTTGTCACGGACAGAGCAGAGAAGTACCCATGGCCCTGGTTTCCGCAGGTGAGGCAGCACACGGGCACCGTGCAATCACCCCGCAGTGCCCGGGCTGGGTCACACAGACCCCTGTGGCTGCCGGCACTGGGTGCTGGGAGGTGCCCGGCGCTGCTGCCAGTAGCTCAGCCCCTGCTCTCTGCTCTCACCTTTGCAGCGGCTCCCGCCCGCAGAAACTGCGCCTGCAAACGCAGAAATCGGGGGCCCTGGGCGGCTGCACAGCCTGGCAGCAGCTGAGACTCCTCCTGCATCCCTCCCGGGGCTCTGCTGGGGCAGAGGCAACAACTGTGGGAGGGCAGGGCCGTCCCCCGAGGGAAGGGAAGGGCCGTCTCGGAGTTGCCCCTCATACCCCCATCGCTTGGTGCGGGCGGGACGGGATGGTCCTACCTGGCTGGGCAGCACGGACAGGGAGAGCCGGGCCCGGAGGAAGGGGAGCAGTGCCCATCCTGCTCCCGGGCTCTCGCAGCCGGGTCCCAACGGCGGCATCGCCGGGACGTCGAGCCGCGGAGCCCCGTGGGAGTCACGGCGCAGCTCCGCGCACGCTGCAGCTCCTCAGCACACACTTGCTGACCCACCAGCCTGGGTACAAACAGGCAGAGAGGCCGAGAGCTGGGGATCCAGCCAGGGTAGAGGCCCAGCAAGCCCCCACGCAGCGCTGGGGGGCCGTGCCCCAGGCTGGAGCCCGTGCCACCACGGACCAGCGTGCTGAGGGTGACAACAAAACGTGGGTCCCTGTGCTGGTCCCTGTGGTGCAGCCAGGGGTGGGAGAGGTCAGGCAGAGGATGGAGCCACATCTCTGCACCCCCGGGGCTGTCACCTCACCAGATGTGTCTTCCCCCCATTGCATCTCCTCCGGTGACAGCCACTCCCCCTGCTGTCTCTGTCCCTGGAGCTGCTCCAGGACTAACCCTGTTACAGGTTTTCTTGTGTGGGGGAGAACTTTGGGACCCCCCGAGTGGGAAGAGAGATAATTCCGCTAATTCACCTCCAAGGACAAGCAATTGCCAGCATGAGGAACTCCTCAAACGCTTAAGGAGTTGGTGAGATTGGGCTGCACGGACAGCACAGAGACGGTGGGAGAGCCTTCCCCAGTGCTGCTCATGCCAGCAGAGCACCCAAACCCAGGCTCTTCTGCAATGCCCCAGCACTGCACTCCACAGAGGTTTGGATCTCTTCCACTGCGATCTTCTTATTTCCCCCCCCATTTATTTTTCACAGGGGATGCTCCACTCTGAAACCTGGAGCTTCTGGGAGCCCCTGTAGGAGCCCCTCAAACCCCGCTCCTGCGGGAGGGAACAAATGCAAAAACTTTTGCAGAGCACAGCTGAAGGCTGGAGGTTTCTCCTCTCTCTCCTCCCCATCACGAAGAGGCACCAAATTCTCCAGATCCAGAGGAAGAAGTGTGAGTGGGCAAACTGCATCCCTGTTAGGAGCAGCAGAGCTAAACATAGCACACAAAGCCAGAGCGTCGGGGAAACGGCATCAATGAGCACTGGAGGTAATTAGCGGTTCCCTAATGAAGAGCTGGGGAAGCAGGGGGTGTCTCAGGGGAGAGCAGCATTTCTGCCGAGCCCCACGCTGGGGGTGGGGGTTACCCGGGGTGGGCCTGGCAGAATTCCCCCACCGTGTACCTGCAGAAGTGGCCGGAGCCTCCTGTGGGTGTGAATCAGGGAGTCAATCCCCCAGTTTGGCAAGGGAGAGGGGAAGGGGAAGCAAAGGGAGCGCACAGGCAGCCCTGGGAGGTGCCTGACTGCAGGATGGGGGAGCCCCAAGGTGATGAAACCCAGGGGGCATAAAGACCTGCAATCATTCAGCCGGGAGGAGATGGGATCATGGTGGCCTTGGCGACTGACCTTGGTGACCTGGTGGCCTCATTTCCCAAGGTGCCAAACAGCCACAGCTGCCCCAGCACAACCCACATCTCACCCTTGCAATCAGGGCTCTGTCTGGGATGCAAAGGGATCAGGCCTGACAGCCCCAGGAGCCACGTTTTCCTGGGAGATGGAGAAAAGCCCCGAGGAGGGATGGGCTGAATGAGCCTGTGGTGGGGAGCTCAGCAGTGTCTCCTCCCATCACTCCAAAGCCCCCACAGCCCCTGCAGCTCCCAGTTGCTTGTGAGACCCAAACCCAACATAGAGGACCTCCCTCATCCCGATCCCTCCCTGTTCCTGCCACCTCCCAGCCCTGGGATGTCCCCAGGTCCCAGAAGGTCCCGTGCTGGGGACCTGCCTGGGCAGCCCTGCAGCCAGGAAGCCAAACTGTGTCACCGAGTCAGCACAGAGGGCAGTTGGGCCTGCAGCACTCTGGGGTTGTGTTTTCCCCCTCACAGGCGGCGCTGAGGGCGATGAGGGATCCTCTCTCCTCTCTGCCATCCCTATAGCAACCAGAGCCTCTTCCCGTTAAACAAGTGACTCATCACACACGATTGCACTGATAGCAGGAGTGATGGTTGTGACTCTGAGCTCTGACAAGAGAGCTGACCTTTTGGGAGAAAAAAAATTATAAAAAAACCCAACAGAGAATTAGCTCAAAACTGGATGGGAATGTGCAGTCCCATGTCAGACGTTCCCCACTGCCCTCACCTGCCCCAAACTCTTCCAATTTGGCGGTTTTAAAGTATTCGAAGGGCCTTTCCTCACTGGTGCTTTCCTCACCCCCTCTGCCCAGTGCCTTTCTGCCATAAACTCACCCCTGGGGGTCTTGGGGGGACGATATTTCTCGGCCAAGTGACCCCCAGCATCGCTGCAGGGAGAGGCACGGCACAGCTCTGGGGTGAAATCCCCAGGGCAGAGGAAAATCCTCGGGGAACAGATGACTTTCCTGGTTCAAACCCCATCCTGGAGGATGAAGAAGGAATATTACCTGCATATTTAGCAGCCCTCTCCTTTGACTGAGTGTTCATACTCCTGGAAAAGTCTCTTGTATCCTGGGGGAATCTCCCCCTGCTGAGACACAGCTCTGGGCACTGATGATAAGGGAGAAAATGAAATGCCCAAAGGGAGAAAAAATACATCCAAACAGCCCAAGTTGAGGCTGAGGGCTGGGATGAGAGCCCAGCTCTTGGCTTTACCTGCTTGCCTTAACTCAAGCAGATTTTTTTTCTGAGCCAAGCACTTGCTTTATACAAATTATTCCATTTACCAGCAAGCAGCTGTGACCTTTTCTGGTGATGTCACCATGTTTGAGACCAGGGCTCTGCATCCAGGCAATGTGGTCCCCAACTTAATTCCAGGGAATGTGCCTGTGCTCGGGAGGGGAGCTCAGGCCGTGACTCCACACAGGATCCTGTTTAAATGTCAGCAGCACAAGTTAAAATCAATAAATAGAGAGGACTGGCTGTGCTTGGGTGAGGGGGTGTCGAGCTGCCTTGTGCTTGACTTCAAAGCTGAGACTTGTTCCCTGGGTTTTATAGAACCAACTTCCTTCCTGCCCAGCGGGGAAGGAACTGGGGAGGCTGGAGGGCCTTTCAGTGCTGCCGCAGGGGGCTGTCCCTGCTGGGTGGGAGGGCTGCCTGCTGCTCCCCCTGGGCCCCTTCACCAGGAGGAATCAGTACGGGGGGAGTAGCACTTGAAATGGAGCAAAAAATCCACCCCTGCCAGCACGTGGTGGCTGCAGCTTCCTGTCAGTGCCGCTGGATCGGCGGCTCCTGGACACACCTGGGACCCTCTCGGTCCTCAGAGCTGCATCTCTGCTGTGGCTCCAGTGTCACAGTGCTCCAGTGCTCCTCTGGAGTGCCTCACTCTAAGCCTGGTTTTGGAAATCTCATGTTGGTGGCAGCAGGTGGCAGGGACACAGCAGGGAGGGGTGGCTGCCCAGCACTCACTGCAAAAAGACTCCAGGTTTTGTACTTCTTTGAAGGATCTTTCTTATTTTCCCCCCATCCAAACCCATAGAAAACCTTCCTTACCTCCATGCCACATCAGGTTAATTAGGCTGTTGTTAATTATTAATTATCACACTCATTTGCCCTAATATTTTGCCTCTTATCCTGCACACTCCCAGTGTTCCCTGTGGCTTGATGAATGGCAGTGTAGGGAAACACTGTCGCTCCTGATGAGGCAGCAGCCAGAGCAGCACATGCAGCTTGGGAGAAGGAGCAAAACACAGTGCAAAAGCCCTTTATTTTGGAAAAAAAATCACTCTTCCCAGAAGCCCTGTTTTCCAGAGCCAGGCTGACATATGGTGACACAGTGTGTGCCAGCAAAGGTGCTTCAGAATGTGTTCCTCTGGCTCAGGAAAGCGGCAGAGCTTAAGTATTGGAGCAAAATCTTCCATGTGGGAATGATATCACTGGTGGAAACAGGAAAAAAATCCTCCCTCTGCTTTGTCCTGAGTGTTTGTTAGGTGGGAACCAGGAGGAGAAGTCAGATGAGCCTTCAAATCTCCCAGGGCTTCCCCTTCCCTCCTGGCACAGCTGTGGGTCCTGTCCCTGTGCAGGTCCCCCAAAGTGGGGAGATTTCCCAGCAGCTGAGTGTCTAAAGGCAACAGGGCAGTGAGACACAGTGTCCCCACTGTCCCCAGGCAGGACACCCCAGGGAGAACTCATTTTGGGGCAGGAGGCTGTTCCCTGGTGCTGGAAAAGCCAACGATCCACCCGTAGCTCTCCAAAAGGTAACTCGGGGTTGCAGCAGTGCTGCTGCATGTGGGATGGCAGAGGTCATTCCTACAAGCCAGGCCCTCGAAGGGGCCCATTCCACCCACCTGGGGAGAGGCTTTTCACCCTAACCAGCTGGTTCTCAACCAGTCATGGAGGATTTTCTCAGCCAGACTCCTGCCTGCCATCCACCAACTCCACATCCTGGCTTTGGCGTCAGCACCTCTAATACCCAAACCCACCACGGAGCCCCAGTCCTTCCCACCAGGCTGGGATGCTGGAGCCCAGCACCAGGAGAAGTCCTCTCTTTCCAGTGGCAGCAGTGAGAAAACGGCCTCATTTCCACCAAGAATTATGCAAAGCCTTGGAATGTAGGACTCTCCGCGCTCCCAGCGGCGCACGGCCCCCGACGGCCCCGATTTGGGGAGGCTGGCAGGCGCAGTGCGCTTGTTTGCCACCCTGATTAGTCAGCACTGCTAATTATAGCTGTGCTTTTCCTTCTTAGAGCTCCTCAAGCACCGTTGGAGTAACAGGGAACAACGGAGGCACTGGAATAAGGCTGGATCCGCTCGCTGCAGAAAAGATGCCGGGATAAATATGGGGGTGAAGGTTCCAGCTTTGAGCCCCTCCTGGGGCGTGTCAAGGCAATGAGCTCACGGGTCTGTCACACAGGAGTGGGAGCTTGGGTGGAAAACACTCGTGTGATGCTGAGAGGTGACGACATTTTCCCAAGGGAAAGATTTAAAGCCGATTTTAGAGGTAAAAATGATGGAGAACAGGTGAGCTCTGCACCACCCATTGAACAGGAGCCCTTGTGCAAGCTTTGGTTCCCAGCGGGCTCTGCCTGGGACACCCACATCATTACTGATTCCATCCTGTTTTTAACTTGCCACCCACTTGTTTTAACCAAAAGAGTACAATTTCTAAGGCAGGATGAGAGCCAGGTCAAGCCCTGCCGTGGGCTGGCAGCACCCACATCCCTGTGGGGCAGTGCCAAAGGAAGACCTTGTGTCATGTTCATCACTAAGCTTCTTCTAAGGACTGAAAGCCAAGGAGGGAGATGAGGAATGAAGATGGAAGACGACAAAGGAAAACCTTCTCTGTGCTGAACGGCCTTCCCAGGTGAGGCTGGTGGCCCCTTGCTCTGTAATTACAGTGTCAGGCTTAGGCTGGTGTTTTTGATCAGCTTTGATTTTTGCTCCTCGCTATTGAGTCTGTAATTTGAATACAGATAAAGCACATTTGTTGTCAGAATGGTGTTGCAGGTACCCAGGGAACTCAGAACATTATATACAACCTGAAAAAGCAGAGTCTCAAACGTGGCTCATCCTCACACACACAACGGGGCAGCTCTGGGGGCAGCATCATTTTTGTCACCAGGAAACCTCAGCGCTCTTGGGGTACCCCAGTGGCCCTGGCACAATTTCCCCGTTAAGACAGACGTGCCAGCCCCGTGCAGCTGCCACGTCCTGGCAGTCCCTCTGCTGTCTGTGTCCAGCGTAGGCACCAGCACTGCTGGGGGGGTCTAGGGATATCCTAAAATAACTCCCAGCTCATGGGGCAATACTCCAGAACACAGCTGGGTAGTCAGCACATGGGATGGTCCATGTCTCCCTCACTCTGGGGCCGAAGGCAGAGGAGGATGGGGATCTGTTGGCACAGCCCTGAGACCTCTTTCAGCCCATTTTGCCACCCAGGTTCCCCCTGAGGATGCAGAGTCCAGAGACCAGCCCCAGGCTGGAACACCCAGCAGCCTCAGGGCCATGATGCCCAGGCATGGAGCTGCCTGGGGCACTGGGGCACCAGCAGCACCTCACCTGCTGGGCTCAGCTCCCTGCAGGAGCCAGGCAGAGCCCAGGCTGCAGCACAGGAGGAGGAAGAGCTTCTGCCAGTGCTTCCCATGTGCTCCCTTGTGCTTGGGGGGAGCACAGCCAAGTGGGGAAACCCCCCAAAACCTCCTCAGAGACACGGAACTGCTATTCCCTGGAGGACAAGCAGCCCCCACCACTGAGATGAGCTTGTGGAAAGGGGGCACTTCTGGAGCACAGAGGGAAAATACCTGCTGGGGACACAGTAAAAATATCCTGGGATTGTGCCAGACTTGTGCTGGGATCCCAGGGGGAGGAACTGAAGGTGGGGAAGGGATGTGTGGGGTCACCAGGGCCACAAGGAAGAGGTGAGTGTTTGAGAACATTTCTGCAAGAGAGACTGGAAAACGGCAGGATACTGGAGGGAGCAGGAGCTCCAAGGCAATTCCAGTGAGCCCATGGGATTTGGGGTCAGCTGAGACCCCCTGGGGTGCATGTCTGTGCAAGAAGCACAGGATCCAAGGGCCAGACTGGGGCAACTGGGCATCTGAGGGCAGTCAGTGGAGGGACTGTGTGTCTGCAGTGCCCACCGTGCTCAGCCTTGATGCCAGGTAGGGCATGTGGCAGCCGCTGGCAGGGGCAGCAGGGACATCACTGCTTAGACCGGCTGCTCGTGGCCCACCAGCTGAGACCACCCGCACTCATCTCAGCCTGGGGTCACCGGATGAGCTCGGACCCCACGGGCGGCACATCCCCTCTGCCGCAGCGGCTCCGTCCGGCCCGCCTCCTGCACCCACCTCCTGGCAGGTGCCGCTGCCGATGGGAGTCGGGCAGAGCTCCTCACCCGCCTCCCTTTCCACGGGCGGTGCGTAATTATCGGGAGCGAGAGCGAATTCATTCAGCTCCTCGCTCGGGTTTCCTCCGCCCCTTCTGGTGCTGCTCCTGTCACTCGCACGCACCACTCGGTCACGCGCCCGGCGGCCCCAGGTAGATGACGATTCAAGTCCCCTGGGATGGGACTTGGCCTGATTAAGAACCCAGATGCTCCAAACTGGGGCGGTTGGGTTCAGCCAAAACCACTGATATTCACCTAAATATCTCTGAACATCGGGAGCTGGAAATCCTTCCCAGCACTGAGCTCGCTGCACTGCACAGCCACAGCCTGGAACAGAGAGGGGGATGAAAGAGTGGAGCTGGAGTGTTATGAAACCAATAGGAAAGGAGGGAGAAGGTGTAGCTGAAATCCCCTGGATCCAGGAGCTGAGCATCCCTGCTTTGATGATTCCTCTCCCGAGCTGAATCACGGAGCCATTTGTGGCTGGAAAAAGAATCGTGCTTTTGGGATTTGTTCCCTTACAGGCTGATCCTTTCCCAGATAGTCGGGAGGGAAGCTTTGGGAACGGGTGGGTGGGTGCTGCGGTGAGGGACAGACCCTCAACCCCCCGTCCTTGGGCAGGTATCCCCTCACAGAGGGGCAGGTGCAGGGCTGGGCAGCCCACAGGAAGCTCCCAGGTGTGGATCCTCCTCATCCCAGCTTTCCGCTGGCTGGAGGGAAGCCTCTGTAGCTTCTGTGGGGCGAAGGCTCTGGGGCGTGATGTCTCCCCAGAGGAGGGATTGCAGCTGCCCAGCCTGGTTGCTCAGGACCCCCCGATCCCCTCCAGCTGCCGTCTCCTGCCGTCCCCGGACACCGTCCTTGAAGAGCGGGGCATCGGAGCCGCGCCACGCCGGGTCTCCCCCTCCCTTCCCATCCCCGCGTCCCTCGGCACAGGCGGTAAAAATAAACCCTGCGAGGCGCCGGGGCCTGGCTCCAGCCCAAAGCTGCATCCGCAGGACGCAGGTGCAGCGGGCCCCGACCTTGGGGAGGTGCGTCGGGGTGGCGGGAGAGCTCATGAATGAACGATCGGCGGGGCGGGTGCGCGCACCCCCGTCGTGCCTGCGGGTGTGGATGGGGATGTGGAGCAGGGAGCCAGCCTTGTTGTTATTCTGATCACAGCGGCTCTGATTCACAGACTTGGATCATGAATATAAGTGAAGACTTTGACGTCAGAGTTGAGATTTATCAGCAGATCCAATGGGGCAGGAATATTAAGTGCAAGTCGATGCCAGCTCTCTGCCAACGCTATTAGCGATGCTCACCGAGGAATGAGGCTTCGCACCAAGGGCTGGAAGGACTGGGAAGGAAAAAAATAAAAACGTGGGGGGAGCAAGCTGATCCTCGGGCATTAAAACCAGGTAAAACAACAACCCCCGGCGTGGCGTCTGCATGCGGGAAGGGGCGATGGTGGCTGCGGGGGACGGCAGCGACTGCGGGCAGAGTCCCCCGACCTTCACACCTCGGCTGCCCACCCTGGGCGGGGGGATTTACTCTGCCGAGCAGGGCAAAATGTTGCAGGAGGCTGGGAGGATCTTGCACCAGCCTTTTCCAAAGGAGGGAAAGGGAGGGAGGAAGGAGAAAGTTAACGCAGGTTGTCCCTTGCCGCTGCCTTCTCCTTCCATCGGCGGCTCCGCATACAGGCGCTGGCCTATTAATAGTGTTTATTTTTACTCACTGCACGCAAAAAAGAAAGGGCTGCGGGGGGGCTGGGGGGGCTGCGCTATAAATAGATAGCAAAGGTGGCCGTGCCCCGGGGAGGGGAGGAGGGGGCGGCCAGCTCTTCATCGGGTGCGCAGCGGCTGCGGACCCTGCGTGGAGGCGAGCGCACGGAGGCTGCTGCGGGCAGCGGGGTGATGAGTTGTGCTCGGCCTCAACCCGGCAGGAGGAGCGGGAGATAGCGAGAGAGAGCGGCCAGGAGTGCGTGTGGGGCGTGGGGGTCGGCGAACCCTGGGTCGGGGATGTTTGCGGGAGGCTGAATCCCAGGGAAGCTGCAGTGGGGCCGGGGGGAGCGAGCGGGGATGCGGCGGGCGGGGGCGGCCGGTGCGGGGGGCGGGGGGCGGGGTGGGGTGTCCCTGAGCCGGGCTCCCGCAGCCCGGTGTGGGGCGCTGGGCTGGGGTCTCCGGGACACGAGGTGGGCTCGGTGAGGGGCTCCCCGGGCTCGGTGAGTGGGCTCCTCGGGTTCGGTGCTGCTCTCAGCGCGGGGGTTCCCGGCTCAGTGCGGGGCTCGCCGGGCTCGGTGCGGGGCTCGCGGTCTCTCCCCGGTGCCCGTGTCTGTGCCTCCCCTGACCCCCGCTCTCGCTCTCTCCCCAGCGATGCTGCACGGCCCCGCCGCCATGGGGGAGCCGTGGCCGCCGCAGCCGCAGCAGCAGCGGCTCCCGGGCCCCGGGAACGCCTCGGAGCCCCCCGCCTGGCCCTCGGCGGCGGACGGGCCGGGCACGGCGGCGCCGGGCGGCGGCGGCGGGGCCGCGGGGGCCGTGAGCCCCTGGGACATCGCGCTGTGCGCCACGGGCACGGCGGTGGCGGGCGAGAACGCGCTGGTGCTCGCCGTGCTGTTCTACACGCCGAGCCTGCGGGCGCCCATGTTCCTGCTGATCGGCAGCCTGGCGCTGGCCGACCTGCTGGCCGGGCTGGGGCTGGTGGCCAACTTCGCCGTGCGGTACCTGCTGCGGCCGCCCAGCGAGGCGGCGGAGCTGGCGGCCGCGGGGCTGCTGCTCGCCGCCTTCTCCGCCTCCGTCTGCAGCCTCCTGGCCATCACCGTGGACCGCTACCTGTCGCTGTACAACGCGCTCACCTACCACAGCGAGCGCACGCTGGGCTTCACCTGCGCCATGGTGCTGCTGATGTGGCTGCTGTGCCTGGGCGTGGGGCTGCTGCCCCTCCTGGGCTGGAACTGCCTCCGGGACCAGAGCGCCTGCAGCATCCTGCGGCCCGTCACCAAGGACAACGCGGCCGTGCTGGCCGTCACTTTCCTCCTCCTCTTCGCCCTCATGATGCAGCTCTACCTGCAGATCTGCAAGATCGCTTTCCGGCACGCCCAGCAGATCGCCGTGCAGCACCAATTCATCGCCACGGCGCAGGCCACCTCCACCCGCAAAGGGCTCTCCACGCTCTCGCTCATCCTCGGCACCTTCGCCCTGTGCTGGATCCCCTTTGCCATCTACTCCCTGGTGGCCGATTCCAGCTACCCCGCGGTCTACACCTACTCCCTGGCGCTGCCCGCCACCTGCAACTCCCTCATCAACCCCATCATTTACGCCTTCAGAAACCCAGACATCCAGAAGTCGCTCTGGCTGGCCTGCTGCGGGTGCATCCCCTCCACGTTCTCCTCCAGACCAAGGACATCCAGCGATGTGTGAGGACTGAGCACGGAGCCGGAGGTGCTCCCTTGCTCTCCTCCTCCTTCTCTTTTTCCCCTCTGTCGTTATTGTTTCCCACCGGGAGGAAACCCCCCGGTCAGCACATCTCGTTCCATGGAAAGATGGCCAAAAAGAGAAAAAAAGAAAAAGGGGAAAAGAAGGGGGAAAGAAAGAGAGAGAGTAGAATGATAATGGTTTCCTTTAGAAATGTTATTTTCTTACACATTTTATTTTTTATTTAAAAACACAAAACACCAAAAAAAAAAAAAAAAGAAAGAAAGAAAGAAAAAAAAGAAGAGAAAAGAAGAGAAAAAGGATCCTCGTACAATGGCGTTTGTCTGCTCTCGGGGTAAGGAGCCAGGGGAGCAGCGGGCCCCGTGCGGGTGGTCCCACGCCTCGGGCACATCCCGCGGGAAGGCCACAGGAGCGGGCGGGGGCAGGTGTCCTGTACCCCCCCGGCGGGGCTGGTCCCCACGCGTGGGGTTGTTGTGCGGGGCGCCCACCCCCTGAAATCAGGTCTTGCGATGCTATGCAATAACGGGGGGGGCGTTCAGCACCGCGGGGGGGGGGACAGCTCCGGCCGGGGCGGGCTGAGGGGACCCGCGGGGGACACGGGGCCTCTCTGTGTCCGTGTCGTTTGCGAAGCACTTCGAGAACCTACGGGGCAAAAGGCTCTTTGGGTTCGGGTTGTTTGGGCAGCCGCAGGGAAGGGGGTACCCAGGGAATCCATTCCGTTCTTGCCCCCCCCCCAAAGGTGACTGGGGCAGGGGGAGGGCTGATGGTGTGTGGGTGGGGAGGGCAGTTGGGGTGTACCCCAAAGTCTGGGAGGCCAAGGAAGGGCTCTCCTGTCCGACTGGGGCTGTGGGGTGATGCTCTCCCCCCTCTGCACTCCCTTCCACGCCGGTCGTTTACATGGGGTGGGGTTTTGGTCCAAAGAGGGGTCCGGGCTTGCTGGGTCCCCGAGAGGGAAGCTTTGTAATCACACACGTTATTGCTGATGCTGCCAGTTTAACTCGCTTCATTAGAGAAGCAACGGGCCCCTCCCCTTCCTCTACTGTCTGATGAGTTCGTGGTGTCAGTGAGACAGATGAAGTGTCCTTTACCTTTCTTTTGGCCGGGCAGTGGAAGTGCATTCACTTACAGCGCAGGGAACCAAGCAACCCTCACGGGACAGCAGCACTCGGGGTGAAGCCCCCGGGGTGGCTCAGGGCACAGGCAGGGGGTGCTGCTCCAGGGCCCGGCACGGGAACAGCTCCGGAGAACCCTCACCAGCTGAGCCTGGTATCCCAGACATTCTGCTTTCCTTTAGACAAATTGCTGTGATGTTGGAGAGCGACTTTGGACACGGGCCTGGAGTGACAGGACACAGGGAAAGGCTTCCCACTGCCAGAGGGCAGGGATAGTTTGAGCAGTTCCTCCCTGTGAGGGTGGGGAGGCCCTGGCACAGGTTGCCCAGAGAAGCTGTGGCTGCCCCATCCCTGGGAACGTCCAAAGGCCAGGTTGGATGGGGCTTGGAGCAACCTGGGGTAGTGGAAGAAATGTCCTTGCTTTGTGTGTACAAAGGCACTTTATGGCTGGGTATAGACAGACCCAAGTGTATTTTCTCCCTGGATCTGTGCAATGACTCTCTTGCTCCTTGGAGCTTAGTGCACATGAGAAAGCTGTGAATCTCCAAAGTGTGCCTGGAGCTTGGACTTACTGCCTGCCTTTGAAAGGTGGCCACACTCTCAGTTTTTTGCTTTTGTGGGTTAGGTTTTTTTCATCTCCTTTCTCTTTTGACTACCTTGGGCAATGGGCAGTAGGCACAAAACTGAATCAGTATAAGCTTTAAAGTAAATATATTTATTTAACAAAGAGTAATATTTATAAAATCACTTTGCTATTTTTATTTCTTGTGGTTTCAAAAGTGCAGCCAGGTCACTGCAGATCCTCAGTGTGAAAAATTCAATTGCTTAAACCATTTTTGAAACATTGTGAGCATTCTGAAATTATTTTATACAACCACCCTATGTAGAAGACAGGATTTGTTTCTCTGGGCAACTCGTTTTATATTCCTAGGTGAAATGTACTTTAATCAGCTCTTGAGAAACTTCAACATGAAAAAACATTGTGTTCTCTTGGCTTTCCAGTAATCTCCTTATTGCTGAAGAGCTTGATTTTAACAATGTTTTTTTTTAGTTGTATACTTGAAACTTGTCTCAGTCTGAGGGATCCGTTGATAAACTTTGCCAAAGTCAAATAAGAGTCAATGGAAAAGAATTTCCCACCCCCAACCCCCTCCATGGGTCTCCACAACCATAGGTGAAGGATTTGGGATGTGAGAGCTCAAGCTGAGCACACAGTTCCTGCCAGACAGCAGAGGTCAAGAGCAGGCAGGGATGTCCTCACTGAGACACTTGGTACTCACCCAAACCCCTCTGCAGCAACTTTGTCAAACTCAGCTGCCTGAATTCTGGGCCTTGCATGAAGGAGACACTGATTCTGCTGCTCTGACCCAGCCCACAGCCAGTACCCAGAAGGAGCACAGGTATTCTGTGCTCAGAGTTGGTGTAAAATCACAGTCTAATTTTTTCTCGAGTGGTGGTCCAGTATCTCTCTGTTTGAGATGTCCAAGGGAGTCAAAAACAGTTATTAGGTTTAAGAAAAAGTCTCAAGAGTTCTCTAAAAACTATTTTGTTAAATTTGACATTTCTGCAGTCTTTCTCCTAAGTAAAAATAAATGTATTTTCTGGGTCTTTTATTTTCCTTTACTGTTTTTTCTCTCCTTTCTTTTTAATCAGCGGAAAGGAGAAAAAACAAGGAGGAGTGAGGTAGAAGAAGTTTAGGTTCACCTGCCATGCAATGTGTTGTGGAAATCTCTGACTATTTTACTGCACCTTTGCTTTGATGGGTTTTTTTTTGGCTTGGTTTTGTTGTTTTTGGTTTTCATTAAGAAAATCTTCTACTGGAAATTTTTGAGTGATAATGTTGGACATCAGTGAGGATGCTGCATGTTGGATTCTCCTTGTAGTGGCCATGAAGAGGCCTGACTTCAAACCTTAAATTCCTTAGGAAGTTAGTGACGCTGCATGCAGGGTGGGAATGCCCTGTGTTTGGGATCCTTCAGTGCTAGCTTTGGGACATGTTTAGGATGGAATACTGGGCCTGACTTTGGATGAGTTGCCATAAAAAAGGAGCAGCTTCCATGAATGCAGTACTGTCACATGTGGACGAGGCACCAACAATAAGGAAGCACTGGAAAACAAAATGGGTTTTCCAGCTGGTTTTCAGTCCAGTGAATCATCTGTGGATTCCCTGTGGATCCCCTGTGGATCCAAAACACATTCCAACATGCTGAAGAGAGCCAAGCAGCCCCTGTCTGCCTCCTGTGCTCCAGGAGGACACAGAGCAACTGAGTGTCCCACTCTCCACTCCCTGGTATTGGCTGCATTGGGAGGGTTAGGCTGGACTTCCTTGTCACCAGAAAAGTTGAGATCTATGAAAGCCACTGATTTAATGACTGTGCCGTTCAGGTGACACAGGGGGACAGTGGCAGTTCTGCAAAGCACAAGGGCTTTGCTGGCTGGAAATTTGCAGGTGTCCTTTGATGTTCACGGAGCCTCCACGGCCACTCCAGGTGGAAGCTGGACCTGCCTGGAGAGGTGTTTAACTGGGGGGACCTCTGTGTCCTCACCGTGGCCCAGACCTTGCCATTGTACTGTCAAACATTGATCTTTGCAAATTGCTTTTGATAAAAGATGAAGGGCCAGAGCTTGGCCCTGCTTACATTCGTGTCACTGCTGGTCTCTACAGGAGCTGGTGTAGATCCACAGCAGCAGAAACAGGCAGAAAACTGGTCCTGAGGTGTGAGGAAAATTAATACCTGAGGTATCCAAGCAGCCCTGAGCCTATGGCAAAGATCAGCGTGGCCAGGAAATGAATCCACTGCTTATCTGGGTGATTTATTTACAGGTTTCTGTGCGCCTTTGGCTTTTCCACCATGAGCTGGTGACCAGCAGAATGTAGGTTCGAAGTGCTTTTGCCATCGGTGGTTGGCTGTTGAGGGGGTGAGGAAAGGGTGAAGAGGAGAGAGAAAACATTCCTGGAATACACAGTGACAAGGGCAGGGCCACCCTTGGGTGGGACAAAACCACAGGTCCATGAACACCCTGAGGTTTGTGGAGATTTGCCAGGGGTGGGTATGAGCTTGTGCATTTACAACAAGCCCTTGTTGTCACAGTAGGTTTCAACTGAGAAATAAAATTAAAAAAACCCCAACCAAACATAAACACAACCCCCCAGTAGAATGTACGGACTCTACCAACAGAGCTGCACAGTTTTATTTGGGTTTTGTTTTCCTTTTCCATTTTGGTCAGTTTGGGACTTCGAGCAGTGAAAATGTCTCTCTTTAGCCAACTTCATATCAGTAACCAGCAGGAAATGTCTCAAGGGTCTCACTCCTAATGTGGCAGCCCCAACTGGTTCATGTCAAAGAGTTTTAACTGAACTTTGAATGAAACCCCAAGAAACCATTACTGTTCTCAGCAGGTGATGAAGTACCTCTTTCTTGTAGAAGCATCAAATTTGGGGTGGGGAGGTCTTTAAAAAGCCATTGCTCCTGGTAATCACTTGTGTCGGTGTGTTCTGAGCAGCATTGAGGACTCACGTCATTGTTACCGGTGAATTAGAGTTCACTTTAACTGTCAGGAATAAGTGTTGAATGCACATGATATTTCCTTGTAACTCCTCTTGTTCATGCACAGCCTTTCCTCCTGTCGAGGTGAGATGGCTTCACCTGAACCATCTGTACCTCTCCTGTTCCCAGTGCAGTTCCTACTGCAAGCTCCCCTCAAAGCTGCCCTTCCCACTGTCCCCGCAACCCCAGGAATGGAGCTCACCCATTCCCACTGGAAATCATTGCAATACAGAGCATTATAGAGATAAAATGGGGGTTTCAGTAGAGAAGACCCAAATCAGAGCATGTGGACCAAAGCTCTTCTGTGCCTGACTTTGAGGGATGTGAATAAATTGTCTCCAACTCCGAGGGTAATACTTGCCTTCACCAATTCCGCTTGATGTCAACCCCCGCCAGGTTATCCCTCCCAGCTGGAGGATGCTGCAGTGGGCAGGATGCTGGCTGTCTGACAGCAGTGGTGTCACTGGGCACTGAAACCACAGGCACAGGTTCATGGCCTCACTGTGGGATCTGGGAGCTGGAAAACAGCAGGCTCGTCCCAGGGAAAGCTCTTTTCCAGCTGGGCAGTACCTGGCTGAGGATGAGACAGTGCTGGCTGCTTGTCCTTCTAGCCAGGCCTCTCGGCTCTGCCTGGCCTTTCTACATCATACAGTGAGAGGACTGGGCTTGTTCCTGATGTCCCTCGTGAGGAACACATCAGCCCCCAGGATACAGAGCATCCTTCCTGCAAAGGGAATCCTCCAGCTTGGAGGGAGGGATGAGTTTCTGGTGGCAAAGCCCAGCAGGAGACTCACCTGGAGCCCAGTCCTGCCCTCTGGGCCCCAGGTCAGGCTGGCCAGGCTTCTGTGTCCGTCGGAGCCGCTGTCACAGCACAGACGGACAGAACGGGAACCCACCACCCCCCTTCCCTGCCTCCCGTCCCAGCTGATTCCCCAGGAACCAGGTCAGTCCACAGCAATCAGGACAGCAACTTGTCAGTGCTGCTGTCAGTGTTTTCATGAGCCTTTTAACTTGACTGGGAAAGTTGATCTCAAAGAAAAATGTACAGTTATCATTCAACTATGGTTAAATCAAGTCCCGTTGATGCACTTTATGAACGAGTGAAAACAAATCAATGCTGTTATTGCACTGTATCTCTATTGTGTATAATATTATACATTCATCTGTAAGAGTAATTTATTTTTATTACTGTAAATAAAACTGTTAAAGTGATTTGTCAGAGGATATCCAAAAACAGGGGGAAGGGGGTTCAAATTAAAACATTGGAAGGTCTGGGCTCCTGTCCCAGGTATGTGCCATGCTGTGTGTGCACCGGTGTTTTTATTTCAGCTGAGGCAAGTCTGGAACAGGGCTCTGCTTTCCCTCACCTGGGACTCAGATCAGGATGAGCTGGATGAGAAAAGGAACCACTGGAGACATTGAGGAGTTGGGAAGGAGTAGCTCCTGCTGCTCAGAGCCTCCAAGCACAAGGATGGAGGCTTTTCCATCAGCAAGCCATTTTCTGCCTTCTGATTAGGGAGTCAGGGATTAAACACTCATGGGAATTAGTTGGTCTTTGAGGACTTGATTCTCCAAATGAAAGGTTATAAAGAGATCACAGCTTTCTGTTGCTTCTTCTGTGTCACAGACTCTGATAGAGGAGGGAATATCACAGGGCTGATAACTCACAGCCAAAGGACCCAGCCAGAGCAAGAAGACAAAAAGCCAAACCCAAATCTACTGTAACCTCTTAAAATCTTTATTAATTTCTTTTTTTTTCTTTTTAAATTTCATTAGCACATGCATAAAGTGTCAACAGTTTGGGATTAAGATGACATTTCTTGAACAAATGTAGTTACAAGCGGTGCCTGGGATCGTTCCAGGTTTCCTCTCTACACTGTACAGAGGGAAGCTGCAGGAGTCCCTCCTTTTCCTCATCGTGTCACCACAGGCAGAACCCACAACACTGGGGAGAAATACACTTGTTCACACGTAGCAACTGGGTAGGGTAGATAGATACAGGCAGCAACATCTACTCACCTATTGACTAAGTGCACATGGTTAAAGACCCCATCAGACAGTGAACATCTCCTTTAATCTCAGCTATGGAATTAAGGAAATCAATTATGGCCTGGAACAGGTGACCCTCCCTTGGGAGAGATGCCTGTCTCCCATCAGCTCCTTCTTTCCAATGGTAAATCACAGGAGATGGGGGCAATACTTCTGCTGTTGCTAAAAAATGGGCCTTTTGCAGGAGAATCGGGGCAGCCCCACGGACGCTGAGGAAGCACCCGGGAAGCCAAGGCAGGCTGGCACCTCCCTGTCCCCACTGTGCCACCCCTGCAGAGCTGGAGCCAACCTCCACAAAGAGTGGCCCAAGCTCTGGTTCCAGGCTGTTTGTATGATCAGTCAGTGCCAAAAGGGGAGAAAACTGCTTTTAACTTGTCCAGCTCAAGTTGGATGCTCTATTTCAGCGGGATCGGTTGCTCCAGTGCTCCAGGAGGTCTCCCTGGCTCAGAGCTGCTGAATTTGGGTAGTGTACAGGAGGTTTGGGGCGTCTGAGGTGTCTTGATCCCCAGCCTGCTGGGTGCAGGGCACAGGAGATGATCGTCACCTGTCTTCAGTGCCCCCCAAAATGACTCTCCTACAGCACCTGCCCTCACTCTGAAGGGGATGGAATCCTGGCAGCGAGATGGCTCCTGTCCTGCTGCAGCAGCTGGCTCTGGCCCACGGACAGGGATGGACAGGAGGAGGAGGAGGAGGAGGAGGAGGAAGGCTCTCCAGCCTGAGTGCTTGTCCATGGCAGCAGCAATGCACATACCCTGGAGCAAACCCACCAGCAAGTGCAAGTCCCACAGCCAAGTGGTGACAGGGTTTGTCCCCTCCCTGCACTCCTCACGTGTCCTCTCAGGGACTGTCCCTGCCCCTGTCCCTGCCATGTGCACCCAGATGTGTGTTTGCCAGAGCAGGTTTCCTTGGGTTGGCCAAAACCAGCTCCCCAAACTCCCCCCTTTGCAGGAAGGAGGATTCCCAGAGAGGATCCCCAGATACATCTTGGGTTCTGGGCAGGCCAGGTTTCCACCCCAGGTGAGCTCTGCCCTTTCCCAGCACAGTGAGACCACCCACCCCAGGAGGCCCGTGGGGACCTCCAGGAAAGGCACTTGTGTCAGTAAGGAGCTGCCACGCTGCTGTGGCCCCACTGCACTCCCGTGGGAACTGAGCCCTGGTGTGACAGGGCACATCCCACAGTGAGGGGAGAGAAGTGCCAGCATGGCTCAGCATCAACCCAGACTCGTGCTGGGGACACCCTGCTCCAGATCCCCCCCAGAATTAAGGAAGTCGATTAAGGTGAGGAGCCATCAGCCCCAGAATCTGCTAAAAATGCATTTCAAAGAAAACGGGTTTGTTTGTTTGGTTGGTTTTTTTGGGTGGGGATTTAAGTGGCTTGGACAGGGCTTGGAGCAACCTGGTCTAGTGGAAGGTGCCCCTACCTATGGCTGGGGATGGGGCTGGATGGGCTTTAACATCTCTTCCAGTCCAAACCCTTCTGGGATTCTGTGATTTTCTTTCTTTTTCTTGATCTACTCTGATCTGAGATGAAAAGAGCCACCAAGAGTGGCCCCATTTGATAAAAACTGGCCAGAACTAAAGGTAGACCTGAAACATCTCAGTACAGAATTAAATCTGGGGGGGTGGGGGTGGTGCAGTGAGGGGGGTGTTGATGCTCATAGCAGTATGGTTTTCGAAGACCTGGCAGGACTGTGCCAAAGCTGCTCCTGCTGCCATCAGGAAATCACCTCAACGGGTGCCACGGGAGCATCACCAGGCTCAAAGACAAGACTTTCAAGGTTGCTTTCTCCATGGTAAGAAACGACTTTCTCTGGAGTAAGTGTTCCCAGCTGAGGTGCCAGGCAGGGACCACCACCGGTAAGAGGTGAAAATCAATAGGATTTCAAACACTTGGCCTGGGGAAGGGCCTTCGGGGCCAAAAGCACCTCCTGGAGCAATAGGAGACCCCCCTCCTTGCTGTGCTGTGATGAACTTCTTACTGCTTTGTCTTAAACATCAGCTCCTCAGGATGTGATGTTTTGGAAGTGGTGAGACCTGCCTCGTTTTGTTGGTGACTGGCTGGGAAGTGTTGCTGGGTCTGACCTTCCCTCGAGGTCCAGGGGAAGGGAACAGAACAAATTGTCCTTCTGGAAATCACGTGTAAGTCGTTTGTTTGCTTTTTGGTTTTGCTGGGGGAGGGGTTTGGGGTTTTATTTTTAGATTTCTCAACTGAGCTAACCCAAATCAAAGGGCAACATTTAAAATCTCCACCTTAATTTACCAGCATGGTTTGCAGTCTGTGGGCCAGGAAGGGTCCTGAGGAGCAGGTTGCTGGAGCTGCTGCCTTATCTAATTGTGGACATGCAGCAGTAACAGCTGCCTGTCCTGGTTTTCCAGTCAGCTCACATCCTTCCCTCTCAGGTGTTTTATCTTTATTGCATTTAAGGGCCAATCCCGAAACCAAGGGAGTGCCCCAGCAGCTGCCCTGGCTGATGGGAGATGCTTTGGGGCTGGCACACCCCCAGGAGGGCACGAGGCAGAACTACAAACACGTTTGGAAGAGATGCCCTGTGGGCAGCTCCACCACCCCCTGGCCCACAACATGGTCGTGGGCAGTGCTCCTCTCTGCATTTGCCCACCTGCTTCTCAAAGCCCTCCCAAGGCAAAGCCTCTGTGACCTTTTCCAGAGTTTCTCCATCCCTTCCCTTGGCAAAGCCTTCCCTGAGATCTGACTCAGCTCCCTTCTGCCACAGCTCACTCCTCCTGTGCCGTGCACTCGAGTCCCATGCTGACATGGAAAACACATTTATTTTCCCCACTGCCCTTCGTGGCTTTTCAGGGGGTTTTACCCACCTGAGGTTTTCCCTGTGCAGAGCAGCGGGACCAAAACCAACAAGAAATGCTGGGCTATTTTCTTTCTGTTTTTTTCCTCCTCTTTGCAGTCTTAATACTTGATACAGAACTAAGGGCTGGAGCTGCCACTGGGCTGAAAGTCCCCCAGGGCCAGCCCAGGGCCCTGGCATTGCCCCCATGGGAAAGGTGTGCAGGGGAAGGCTAACTGCACACACATTGGGCTTCCAACAACCACCAGGTCACTGTTTAACAGGTTTAAATTTGTTTCTGAGAAGAACAAGAGACTACAGAGGCACCTCTGGAAGGCTGAAACCTGTGGAAAGATCCTTATTAGGAGAAGCCCATGGCAGGTGAAGCATCACTGCTCTGCCATCACTCAGTGCTGTGGAGGAGCCCGTGGCCTCAGGGTCCTGCCAGTTCTGTAATCCAGACGTTAATACGGATAAAGTCACATCAGCACTGCCTCTGGGGACTCTGTGGCCAAGCATGTTCCATCCAGATCTTGCCTGGGGATTTCCCTCACAGAGAGCCCATCCGTTGCTGCAGGCTCTGCCTCAGCTCAGTGACAGCACCAGGATGGTGTCCTCCCTTGGGAACATCCTGGTGTCCTGCCCTCACCCTGCCTGTGGGCACGTTCTGAAGGCTCTGGGGCAAACCTCACCATAGTTCACGACTGGGAGGTTTGTTTGGTTTTTTTTTTGTTCCGTTCCCCAGCAAAATCCAAGCTCAAGTTTTACCTGGAGAAAGCAGAGCTGAGAAAACGATCCTAGAAAACCTGGAGTTTGTCCAAGGAAGAGCAGATTCACACCCCCCTCCCATCCTTTGACTCTCAAACAGATGAAAATATGTCAAAGTCTAGGTTTGGGTTCCAAGTGTCTGAAGGAGGACATTTTGCATGAGCTCAGAGGCCACCACATGAACTGATGGGCAGCCCTGAGTGCTGGCAGGCAGTGGTGCATCCAGGCACGTTCCCCATCATATCCATGGCCATCCCAGAGAGCAGAGCTGTGTGGGGACTGGGAAAGGCCCACCCTGAGGGCACAGGGACAAACCCAGCATGGCTTGGCACTCCTGGACTTCGCTCAGGCACTTTTGCAGGGAGTGTAGTGGAGGGGCAGCAGAGCCCCATGGTGACATCAGTGGGGGGATGTGGTCATGGGGCTGCTCACGGGGTCACCTAAGGAAGGGACAACAGTCCTCGAGGTGCTGCTGCCCAGTGGAGGGTAAATTCATGGGTAAGCGAGCATTTGAGACTTCTAAAGTGCAGTGCAGGTTACATGGTCTTTGCTGTAGACTGTAAACTCCTCAGGACAGACTCCTTGCCCTTATTGTTTTGGGGTTTTTTTATCTGTAAACTGACATTTCAGTTGAGAAAACCTTACCCCTAAATAACTACTACTACAGGAAAACAGGAATCTCGGTGAAAGGAACAGCCTGTGCTCCCCTTGCCAGCATCCCATGACGGGGAGCGCTTCCCATGGCCACACATGGTCCCTCCACGGGGAAACAGCACCGTGTTCCTGCCAGCCATGGACCTCTGGAAAGCACCCTCCAAAACACCACCTCCAGTGCTACAACCTGCCTCCCCCCAAGCAAAACTTCCATCTATCATTAATGTCGAGGTGTAAATTCAGGCTCTGTCCCCCAGGGGAGTCTGCAAAGCTTCTGTTCAGGCTGTTGGGTGTCTTGAAAGGGAAAAAGAGATGAAAAAGTTGCTGGGAAGAAATTTGAGGGAGCTCTCTGGAGAAGCCAAGTTCAGCCTCATGTTTGTCCCAGAAGTAAAACCTTCCCCAGACAAAACATCTGCAAAAGCAGGAGCTCTCATGGGATGTGATGCTCACTCCGCTCTAGGTTTCTTCCCAGGGTGCAAAGTTAGACACTACCCGATCCATTCTCCCTTCAGGACACCTCTAACCAGCATCAAGAGCCAGCTCCTACAGTCCCTCTGACCCGAGGAGACACTGAGTGCAAGGCCAGGCATGAACACTGCTGGACTTCCACCAACTTTCAGACACTTGAACAAGACCAGACTTCACACCTGGTG
Source organism: Pseudotriccus pelzelni (assembly GCA_035584735.1). NCBI lineage: Eukaryota > Metazoa > Chordata > Aves > Passeriformes > Tyrannidae > Pseudotriccus > Pseudotriccus pelzelni. The sequence continues at coordinate 18,746,212 of JAWMRA010000146.1, read as the reverse complement.
TAGGTTCACAGAGGTACCATGGACATGGTGGTCCCCACAGTGTCCCTTTTTAGATGAACCAGAGACGTCCAAGAGGTTCCTGATGGAGCTCAAGGACCACAGTCTTCCATTAATATCTCCAAGCAGAACCAAACTGGCTTATTTACTGTTCCACTGACTCCAGCCCAATCCATCTGTATGCACTCAGGGTGTTCTTCCCCCCGTTGGTAGTCATATGTATTATTTTTAATCTATGTCCATAAATTGGCAAGTAGGGGAAAGCAGATAAAATGGAAAGAGGAGCTCTCAGGAGATCAGTTGGGCTCATTAAATGTTTGGCACTCTGTGATTATCCATTGGCAATGAAATGGCACTGCTATATTTTAACATGGAACACGATACCTTAATGTACAAGAGAATGTCCTCAGCCCAATTCTAGTACTCTTGAGAGAGGAGAAATTCAATCATCTGTGACCTGGATTGTATTTTTTAATGTCTGCCAAGCTAGATAAAATATTTAAATATTCACTTTTATATCAGCCCACATGAGGATTTGAGCATTTCAGGTTGTGTAACACATCATGGCCTACTTTGGGAAGAATATATGGGAATAGGCACATATGTACAGAAATACGGAGTGTGCAGCATGTGGGTCAGACAGGCAGAGTTAATGAGGGGGCACAGCTCCCTCCAGCAGCGCCAGCCTGGCCCAGCCGAGGAGCTGGTGTCGCTCCTGTTGGGTTTCAGAGGTCACCTGGGCAAAAAGCAGAGGAATGTGCCTAAAATAAAGATGGTCATGCTCCAGCGTGGCTGAAACGCAGGGTGGAGGTGCTGAGGATGGAATGGCCGTGCTGTGAGATCGGGGCTCTCGGTGCCACCGTGTGGTGTTCACGGTCGGACTGAGAGGTCTTTTCCAGCCTCAGCAATTCCGGGTGCTTGCCTGCCCTGTGGTGCTGTTGGGAGAGCTGGGAAGAGCATCACTGTGACCAGACCAGAAATGGGTTCTACAGCCCACACTGACTACACAGGACACCTCTCCACCAGCTACACCAGAAAGCTGAGCAATCAGCTCTGCTGCAGATCTCACTGGGATGAGGATGGGGCGGGGATCAGCCCCATCCCTGCTACCAGCACAGCTTAAGGGCTGCCAGGGCAGTTCAGATCCCTGGAGGAGGAGGATCGTGATGTTTTCAAGCAATGGGCAGTGCTGGGAGTTTATGGTCCTGCTGACTTGCTTTGGACCACGTGGAATGTGTTTGTGTTCTCAAGGGCTGGAGGTTATAAGCAGAATAGGAATGGTGAGGATGTGCTGGGATGTCCAAAGGGCAGAGGATGGTGTAGGAACACAAAGGGGTGAGGAAGTGTGGGTGGGGGAGCCTTGCTACCTGCCCTGCTGAGGCTCCCAGCTGTGCACCTGCTCTGCAGAATGGCCTGTGCACAGGGCAGGCAAGGCTGGAGGGAACCAGATGACCTTCAAGGTCCCTTCCAACCCAAGCCATTCTGATTGTCAAGCGCTTTGCCATGGAACAGCATCGACCCCGACACTGGCATGGGTTGACTGACAGCTGCCCATCCCAAGTGCAGCACAGCTATGAGGAGGTGACAGGGCAGTAGGAGGCTACAGGGACAATCCTGACGTGCCTCAGACCAACAGAGCCCTGCCAGAATGACCACAGTTCCATGTGACACACACAAAGCAACTGGTGCATGAAAAGAAGGGGCTTGATCTTCCAGGGCGCTCGGCTGCTCTCCAGTTCTCACCAGGACTGGCTCAGCTTTGCAGAATTGCGCCAGTCACAGATCCAAAGGTCAAGCCAGTCCCATGTGTCCCTGAGCCCTTTCCCAGGGCTGGTGGGACTCCGCTCTGCCTGAGCCCCCAGTGGGTCCCCCCCGCTGACTCTGCAGCCCTTTGACCCCCATAACACGTAAGAGCAGCTCCACCAGCCCCTGCTATTCTCTCTCGCTCATAAAGGGTTATTACTTTTTCTAAATTATCCAAATAAATCCACTTTCTCTTCACACACAACAGGATTACGATTGTGTCTACATTAATAACGCTCCACAATAAATACCACCAGGAATCTGCTTAAATGTTGCTCTGAATTTTTCCAACACTTCCTTCTGAACCTGTTCCAGATCAAATCCCAGCTGCTTTCCCAAGGAAGGCCCATCACAGGCTTCACAGGGGCTCTCTGCCTTGGCCAGGCTTTGGCCACAAGCTTTTGCATTCAGTCCCCTGTGATTCAGAGGATCTACACCAGAAACAAGAGCTCTTGGTGAGCACCAAGCACCACGAATTTCCCGACCTCCTGCTGCACCGTGTCTCCCTTCCTCCTTTGGTCAGTCCTGCTTCCTTGGGTTTTGTAGATGAGCTATTCCGTGCATCCTATTGCACTTCTGCTTCTTGCCTTGCCCTCTCCCACACTCGTGCTGCCCCTCTGCTCAAGCCCACTCGGCACCACAGGTCCCAGCCCAGGAGGTGTGGAGGTGTCACTCCCAAGGGACAAGAGGCCATTTTGTGCCAGCCAAGAGAAGGGAGCGCTCCTGGAGGCATTTCTCAGCAGCTGGACAGAGGTTTCACCACATCTGGCCATTAGAAGTTTCTCACCGGGGGGAAATGAGCAGATGTTTGGAGTGTTGTTCAACACCAGCGTTTCTCAGGGTGAGGAACCAGCAACCTGGTCTAGTGGAAAGTGTCCCTGCCCACAGCAGGGGGTTGGAATGAGAAGAGACGTTGGTTCCTTCCAACTCAAACCACTCCAGGATATGAACTTAAGGACGAGCCTTTGGGTCCCGTCTCCTTTACAGCTCTGGTTGATTCTGAGGAGTCAAAATCCTACTGTTGTAGCCATCACCTACAGGGCTACTGGGAGAGGCAGAGAGGCAGGAACAGAGCCCAGGGTTTCCCCAGAAGGGATGCAACATGGGGCCTCAGTTTCCCCCATTCGAGGCCTTGTGGTATAAGGGAACACAAGAGAGGGCCTGGGACACCATTCTGGCAAGTCCACGGCTGGTCCTGGCCCATTTTTGCACTGGTGGGGAAAGTCTCCCAGCTCTCTGCAGGCTTTTACACCTGACTGTGATATTTTCAGTACTCCCCACCCCTCCTCTCTGCCTTCCTGTGCCTCCTCCCTCTGTGATGGGAGGAGAAAAGTCTTGGATGGATCACTCCCTATTTTGATGTGAGAACAGGTATTTTCAGTGCTGTGGCAGGGGCCTGGCTCTATCAGCACTGCCCTGTGGGATACGGAATGGGGCAGGATCAGGAGGGGGAACTAGTGCCTGGCTCTAAGTTGGTTTACCTAAAAGCAGCAGATTGTCTAATTAACTTCTCTTTCTTTTTCAAAGAACGCTGAAATGGTGTCACATTAAGGCCAAGGAGAGCTGGGTCTGGGGAAGCTCCCTGGACACCTTAATCCTTTTCTGGCAAAGACAAGGCTGTGTGTCCCTGCCAGCCACACAAGCCTTGCCTTCACCCTTTTCTCCCAGAAAACCAGTTCTAAGGACAGAAACGAGCTCAGGTCACCAACACCTTGGTCTTCTCATGCAATCTGGTCTAGTGGAAGGGGGTCCCAGTTCATTGCAAGGGATTGGACTCAATGGGCTTTAAGGGTCTCTTCCAACCCCAGCCATTCCGTGGTTCTCCAGGGGGTGACAGCGATGGGGACCATCCCTACAGAGCTGCTGCCAAACATGGTGCATCCCTCTCAGGGGAAGGAGGCTCCTGCTCATGGGCAGCCTTTGGAGCTGCCTGACCCCAAAAACTCCGATAGCAGAGGGTCCCCAAGCTCATGAGGGCCATCCCTGAGCTCCCATGGTGGCACCAGCTGTGCAAACAGGCTTCTTCTCCAGGAGCTTCTTGTTACCACAATTAGTGTCTAGCTGGAAAAGCACTGCCGCCCCTGGGGCTCCTGCAAAGCACACTCAGGGCCAGCCACTGCGCCTGCTCCAGGTGTAAACCACGAGCAACCCCATTAACCTGCCTTCAGAGAATTTGGGAAGTCATTGAACGCGAAGGTGCTGCCAATGTCTGGTCTCACTGCCTCCGAGGTGTATCCTACCAGTGCTGCTGCTGCCCGCAGGGTGTTGGACAAAGTGTAAAAGCAAAGCTCCTGGACGAGCGGGGCCACCCGCACTCGTCGGCATCGACGGTGGGGGAGGCGCCTATACACACTGGGGCAGAGCTGGGGGCTCCTCCAGCCCAGCCCAGCCCAGCCCAGCCCGGGGCCCCTCAGTCTGACCACTCGTTCTCGTCCAGCTCGGAGTCGTCGTCGGACTCGCTGTACTCCACTGCGATCCGCCGCGACAGGATCGTCGCCACGTCATTGCCCACAGGCTCTTTCTTGGCCTCTTGCTCCCATTGCTCCTGGACTTTCCGGAGTTGGATGCCTGCGGTAGGAAAGGGGTGGGGGGCTTTAGGAGCAGCACAGCCGATGTGCAGCATCCCCTCATTATAAAGTATTGGCTGAAATGAGACGGCTGCAGCCCTGGGCAGGAGGATGGGGGTGATTACAAAGTTATGTGAGATCCTAGGATTGGTAGGACAAGGGGGAATGGCTTTAATCTGAAGGAGAGTAGGCTTAGATGGGATATTGGGAAGAAATCCATCCCTGTGAGGGTGGGGAGGCCCTGGCACAGGTTGCCCAGAGAAGCTGTGGCTGCCCCATCCCTGGAAGTGTCCAAG
>JAWMRA010000146.1:18725242-18741449 GCA_035584735.1 Pseudotriccus pelzelni | reverse complement strand
CTGGAAGTGTCCAAGGCCAGGTTGGACGAGGCTTGGAGCAACCTGGGCTAGTGGAAGGTGTCCCTGCCCATGGCAGGAATGAAATGGTCTTTAAGGTCCCTTCCAACCCAAACCCTTCTGTGATTCTGTGCATAATGCAGTGTGTGTGATTAGAAAGCTCTATCACAGAATAAAGCTCCTTCTCTGCTTCCATCCACCCTGAAGGTGTTCAACCTTCTGGAATTTTAAATTTACCAATCGACCTGAAGATTTGCAGGAAGGGGAAATGGGAGAGACCCTGGAGCACATCATCCTCTACAGCCTGAAAGGAATCCAGTGATCTGTGGGGGCGACGAGTTCCCAGCCCCTCTCCAACACCCTGCACTGCACTTCGTTCCCCCCTCAGGTCCCACCTGGGTGTCACCACCTTCACCCCTCACCTTTCCCCCCGGGGGCTCATCTCGCACTCAGTGAAGCCGATGCCTCCCCAGCTCTACGCCAAGAGGTATTTTGCCACTGCGGTGACAGTGCCGGGGACCTGCCCCCACCTTCCCCCTGCCCCTACCCCCGTGCCCCCTCACCCCTGCGGATGGCTGCCAGCAGGTCGCTCCGGGCGTCGCTCATGGGCATCAGCGGGATCTGCGGCTTCCGAGGCTCCACGGCGGGGGCGGGCGGCGAGGCCGAGTGTGCCGGCGAGGCTGAGACCGCCGGGGGCCCCGGGGGTGGCGGGGGGGGGGCCACCGGGGGGCCCATGGGGCCGGCCTGTGGCGGGGACGCGGAGTAGGGGCCGGGGGGCGCGGGGGGCGGCGAGGGGGCGTAGGAGGGGGGCCCGGCCGAGCCGGGGGCCAGCACGGGGGGGGCCGAGATGGGGCTGTCGAAGGCCGTCTGTGCCGAGGGGATGACGGGCGGTGGGGGCGGCGGGGCCGGCGGCACGAAGTACTCGGCCATGGGCACCGGCTGAGGGCTGCAACAGGGGGCACCGTGTCAGTGGTATGGGGAGGGCTGGCACCCAGCCATCCTTCACCCATCCCAGCACCCTTCACCCATCACCCTTCACCCATCACCCATCATCCTTCATCCATCCCAGCACCCATCACCCATCATCCTTCATCCATCCCAGCACCCATCACCCATCATCTTTCATCCATCCCAGCACCCATCCCAGCACCCAGCGCCCACCCCGGCACCCAGCAGGCTCCACTCTGGCTTGGTTTACTCTGAACCCCCATGTAAGGTCTGTCCCAGGGCCAGAGAGAGGTGGGAGGGCCCTGCCAGCAGGAAAGGCTATGGGGCATGAGGCGGTAGGAAGGTGGCCAACACCCCAGGGGAAACTCCTCCCCACCCCCATTTTCCCTGAGATGAGGTTACCCCAAAAGCACTCCTGACTGATTTGGATCTCAGTTTCGGACCACAACAGCTGCAGAGGAGGACTCTCCTCGCTACCTCAGCCCAGAAAAGGGGGAGTCAGGCCCCCACCAAGGCTCCCGTCCCCTGGGTGCCCCTCCAGGCAGACAGAGGGCTGGAGCCCTACCCGTAGTCCTTGACGAGGTGCGGTCTGGGCCCGTTGAGCACGGCCTCGGGCGGCGGCGGCGCGTGGGGCTGCTGCAGGCGGTTGAGGCTGTTCTGGCGGCTGCCCGGGGCCGGGCGGTACACGTGCTCCTGGGGGTTGGGGGGGGCCAGCACCCCCTCCTTGTGCTCCGCCGGGGCCAGGTGGGCCGCCGGGGCCAGCAGCTGCGCGGGGTGGTTGGGGCTCGCCGGGTATGAGTGGTCGGCCGCGTCCGACGCGTAGGATCTGCAGCACGGAGAAACCCCGCTGTTGTACTCGTGGCGAGGGGGGCGTCACGTGGTGGGGGGACGGGAGTATTTTGGGGTTGAGCCAACGAAACAAAAAATGGCCACAAAAATAGAGATGTACAAGACAGCAGAGAGGTAGCAGAGGGGAGGGGGACACCAACACAGCTGAACCACTCTCTCTGCCCATAGCCGCTAAATGGAAAGCGCTCCTATTTTATCCCAATGCCAAGGCTGCTCCTGAGGTCCAGGATGACACCCTAGGGTCACCAGCTATCACGAAGCTACCACGGGCTTACAGCTTATCACCCCAACCCTGCTGCAGGAACACGAACCCCCACAGACATAGCAGAGCAAAGCAAAGCAGAGCCGGTGAGCTGAACGTGCAGTAGGTAGAACCTGCCTATTATCTGGGGACAGTGATCCTTCCGATGACGCCATGTGATAGGGGGATGGTGAGAACCTGTTATCGGGCCGGAACTCTTTATCATACGCCATCATGTTCCACTCCAGCCGCCGGTTCCGGGCTTTCCTCACTTTCTTCACCTCCCGGGTGGAGTCCTCCACCAGCCGCTGCTCCTGCAGGCACACAGAGCCACAGCTCCACTTCCAGCACGGAGGGGAGTGCACAGAATGCACAGAAGGTGACTGTTCCCCAGGTCCCAGGCAACCCCAGCTCCAGCCCCCCAGCATCCCCCACCCGTCCGTTACCTTCTGTCTGCGCTTCTCCTTTCTCTTATCTTCTGTTGCCTGCAACATTTTCTCCTTCCATAAGTTGAAGAAGTAGGAGGGGTCAGTGTAGAATTTGAGGCCATCCTTTTTGTCATCCCTGAGCATTGGGAAGGGAGGAGAGAAGTTATCAGCCACAGGAGAAGACACCCATTCCCCTGCACATGTGCTTTGGTACAGCCATGACCATAAGCTGTTGCCCCACCAGGAACACGTCCAACACAGAGGTCACTACCTGTAGTACCACTGGGGGGGTCACCCATCCCAGCCACCCTCACAACGGGGGTGGTGGCACAGCAACTGCAGAAATCAGCCTCTCAGGCCTCATCAAGCAGCAAACGGGGTGCACACCTGATGCCTCACTTGGAAAGGGCTTCCAAGAATCCCCCAGGACCCCGTTGCTCCCCCCGGAGGTGATGTGCCTGTACCTGTAGGGTGTGAGGATGTTGAGGGGCGGGGGTTTGTCGCAGCGCTGGTACATCTCCATCACCGGGTTGGGGATGGAGTTGCGAGACACAACCTGCTGGTTCTGCACCGTGGAGCTCTTGAAGGCTTTCCTCATGTTGATGTCCTGCAGCGAAACTGTGGGCACAGGAAGGAAAAGAGATACAAGAGTGGCCTCAGCCCCTGAACAAGGCATGGTGGGTGGTCCCGCCATGAGAACATGTCCTGGCTGTCACCCCAAAACAGTCCCAGGCCCTCACCTTCCTCCACGGTGGAGTCCAGCTGCGTCACCTTGATGACCAGCAGGTCCACCCTCTCCTGCAGTGAGTTCATCCTCATGTAGAAGCTGTTGGCCTCGTTGAACAGCTCCCCGAAGATGTCCTCGGCGTGCCTGCCTGGCAGGGGACACCGTGCCCGTCACCAGCCCATCCCCTGCACACACACACCTCCCCAGTGGCTCCATGCTCTTCACAGTCCTGTTTTTTTGGGAGCTGAGCCTCACCCTCTCCAAAAGCCCTGCACAGAGGGAGGGGAGCACAAACACCACCCCCACAAACACCCTCAAGCATCCTTTTCAATGAGTGGTACCCACAGGGACACAGAACAGTCACAGTGCCCCAAAAAGCCTTTGGATGTACCAGGACAGATGAGCCAAAAGAATGACCATCACACAGCATGGCCTGTGGAAATCCAGCCCTGAAGGTGGGAAACCAGGAGCAGAGCAGTGGGGAGAGTTCCACAGCAGGGAGAAGCTGTGACTTGTTTAACTTCATAATAACTTTATATTAACTTTATAATAACTTTAGCAGCTATTTTCCTGCAGCACTCCATGTACTGCTACAGCAGCTCTTTATTAGGGTTATTCCTATTGTATGGCTGAGCAAGGAGTCTGGCAGAGCATTGCTGACACCTGTAGGCTACAGCATCCATCCCATCCTATCCCACACCCCAGCCCAGTCCTTATCCCATCCCAGCACCCATCCCATCCCAGTATCCATTCCAGCCCAGCATTCCAGATCCTCAGGGTTTCCTCTAAACCCACGTATCAAACAGCACCCAAAATCAAGGTACCTTTAATACCTCCTCAGACCATTCACCCAGCTCAGTCACTTGTATTTGATTTCTTTTCCCTCTGGGCAAGGTACCCATGGCCTGAGCACCCATGCCACTTCCAGCATCTCCATAAATATAGGGTTTATTTTTCTGGGAGTATTTTAGAGAAGAATCTAGTTCTGGAGTGGGAGAGAAGAGGGGGAGCCCTGAAGAACCTGGGCTTCTGTCTCTATTTTAATTGGATATTCAGCATTGAAATGAGTTGTCCCTATTAAACCTTCACACCGGTGCGCAGTGCTCTTGTCCACCCCTTTTCTGCTAAGATCAGTCTCAGGGAAGGAAGACAGCTGAAGATTTAGACCTTTTATATAGACCTCTCTTCCTCATAAAGCTCTCACATTAAAAAGCATAGGTTTGAGTATTTTAGACCTTCACCTGACCTTCCTATTCCTGGCCAAGTGGAGAAGCAAGGGGCACATGAAGGCTTTCTGTCCCCCACTGCACAGACCAGCTGTGGGAGGAAAATGGGTCTTAAAATGTCTTAAAAAATCCCCAGTTTGTGCTTGGCCTTGAGCACCCTCCTACTTTTAATTAGCTGGATAATTCCCACGGAATTAGCAGGGGCTGCAGCCCACGTGGCTCTCACATACCCCCGTTTCTCTGTGTTTGGAACCAGAGGAAGCGCCTGCAGCATCCAACCATCAGCCCACCGCCCCACCACCATCCCACGCGGGGATTGCCGTGCTGTGACTTACTAAGGCTGCCCAGCTGCTTGATGATGGCAGCCAGGGTGCTGTTGGTGACACACTCCAGCTCACTCGTCACCCCATCGGGCAGAGCCCCCCGGCACAGGTGCCGGGGCTCGATGTTCCTCTTCACCAGCGGCATCCTGCCCGGCAGCCCTCACACCTCTGCTGGCAAAAGGAGGAAGAGAGGAAATAAAGAAAATACATTTTACCATTTGCCTTTTTATCCTCCCCTTCCCTCTGCTTTCTGCCCAGGATACTCATCCTGCCCATGCTGGGACACGGCGGGTGGCAGCGGGGCTTTCCCAAGCAGGGGGTGCTCCGTGGGTGCAAACCTTGGGGTGCAGGCGAGCACACGGATGACAGGATGGAGGTGAGGACCACACCAGGGCCCTGCCCCTGCCCTTGTGCTCTCCTGCCAAGCCACTGTGTCCTTTTCCCCTCACCTCCAGAGCTGTGCTCAAACCAGGAGCAAACCCCCATGTGCTGCTTCCCTTCTGCCGGCCCCGAAAAGCCTCATCCAGCCCAAAGAGAAGCGAGGAAGCGCTTGTAATGCCATTATTTCCAGCTCACTGCCGGCTCTCCAGGGTTTTATTTGTGCACACATTACACTGAAGCAAGCTGCTGGGCCCAGCTCATCCCAGCTTCTTGCATGGTCCCCCCAGCATCCCTGGGTGCCCCCCCAACATCTCTGGGTGCTTTCATAGCATGTCTGGGTGCCCCTCCAAGCATGTCTGGGTGCCCCTGGCTCTGCTGCCATTCCACTTGAACGGGGCATGATTCATTTTCTCCAGGGCTCAAGGAGATGTAGGGAGATGCCCTCACCCAAAAGCCTCATCCCCAGTGAGAGCACCCATGGGAGCTGGTGAGGAAGGGTGAAGGAAGGACACCACGGGGTGGGGGGATGCTGGGAGCAGGTCATCCCGCTGATGTGAAGGGGGAGTGGTGGGAAACAGTCTGGGAAAACAGGCAAAAAAGGAGCATTTATTAACCACAGTGATGCCTCCTGGGGTGCTGCAGCCTGGGACTGGGACACGGACAGGCAGTGACCCCACAGGTTTGCAGAAGGGGGCCTGAGGTGACACCAGTGCATCTGGACTCAGCTCCACTCCCAGTGTGAAGGCAAACTGATGGCCAGGCTGATAAGGACCAGAGAGCACAAGCAGCATTCCCAGCTCCCGAGTGCAGCGAGTGGAATCCCCCCATTTCACATCCCGGGCACCCCCCCCCCGATCCACCCCGTCTTTACAGAACTTTGGCAGCGAAGGAAAAGCAGCTTCCGTTAATCGCCGGGAGCGGAGCCGCCGGGTGCCGACACGGGAGCCAGCACTTCTGCCCGTGAACCGAGCCAGCAATCTGCAGAGTTCACATTTTTTGGCCCCGGCAGCGTTCGACAGAACAGTTTCCCATTGATAGCACCCGGCCAGTGCTCCCGTCCCCCCGCCAGCACCACCAGCTCCTCCACAGTTTTCAAATGCAAATTCATGCTCCCTCCACGAACGAGTCCAAAACTTGTTCCTAAATCATTCATATGGAGCTTCCCAAAGGGCTGATTGTGCTCCGAGGTCGGTATGGAAGGGCTGGGCTCTGCTCTGCCTCAGGCCAGTCGGGGCACCGTGGGAAGGAACCCAGCCCTGACCCCTCCGCAGGGTCATGCGATGCTTTGGGCTCAGAGCAAACAAACCGCGTGTCCTCCGGCGCTTCCCAAACTCGCTGCACATGGATGTGGGGCTGGTACCGTCCCTGGCGCCCATAAAACAGAGAGGTTTCTGCCAGCAGAAAAGAGTTTGCAGGGCAGACTCTGGATGTCTCCTGATGGATACCTGCTCCAGCCATGAACAGCCGGTGGGCACCCTCTGGATCCCCCCCTCGGCTGCATAAAGAGCTGAGCAACGCTGGCAGCCTCACCCCAAGCTCACTTTGAGCTGGTTTAATGTGTCACCCCGAAATCCGCCCTCAGAGGCTGAGCCCCGGCACGGCCCCGCGGGGGTTCCCCCCGAGCGGCGCTGCAGGGACCGGAGGGCACAGGGAGAGCTGTTAACGAGCTGCTCGAGCCCAGCAATTAGAAACAGGGAACAAAGAGCCATTCTCACACCCGTCTGGGACACGGCCACTGGAAACAGCCACCGGCACCCGGGGCTTTTTGTCCCTCGCAGGGAATCCGGGGGGAATTGGGGCCACCCGCTCCTCCAGCCCCCGCGGGGACCCCAGAGCGGAATGAATTAGAAAAAGGCATTTGTGGTTTGAAACTTCCCCGCAGGGACAGACTTGCAGAGAGGCAGAGGGTGGGGAAGGGGCCTGATAGCAGCATTTGGGAATGTGCCGTGGGAGAGCATCCCTGGAGAGGAAAAATCCCTTTAATCTCACTCTTAAAAAGCCCAAACAAGACTCAGAGCCTGCAGCAGGAGGAACCAAGGAGGAACAGGGCACACATTTTTAGGCTTGGATAGCCTGGAAAGGCAAGCTTGCCCGAGCTGCTTTTTAACCCTGCCCAATTAATGGCAGGTAACAGGAACACAGGGATCAGAACCCCCTGCCAATCCCTCCCCTGACAAGTGTTCTCTCAACCTGCTGCACCAGCAGCACCAAACCTCTGACTTCTGGCATGAAACCCAACTTCTGACCTAAACCCTGTGCCCTCAAGGCCTTGTCCTGACTCGGGGGACCACAGTTCCTTGGGTGGGGATGGGCTGCACACAACCCCACAGACACCAGTGAATTTCTATCTCTCCTGGCACATCTTGCTCATGCTTACCAAGCAGCTGCACACAAATCCTGAGAGCTGGTGGCCTGGCCAGAGCTCCAGCAAAGGGGCTCCTGCTTTTGCTGATACTTCTGGTAATTTCCAAGCCTTTCAGGGGGTGATTAAGGGTGGCAGGTCCTCAGACCTTCGGGAGAGGGCTCTCAGGGGCAGGAATCTCCTGGGAGCAGGGGTGGCTCCCTGGTGCAAGAGGGAGAAGTCCAAACATTGACAGTCAGGCCTAGAGCTATTAATGATTTCTTCCATACACAGGACCACTCCAGCCCCCACCTCAGTGCTCAGCACCATGGGTCATCATCAGGTACTGGTACCCCCAGTACAGCCCAGTTGGGCATTGCCCCAGTAAAGCCCCATCTGCAAGGGGGAAGCTACAGGGCCAAACTGACACATTCCCATGGGCACTACCAGCCCCTGATGGCCTTCATCAGCCTTGTCTGGGACCCCTTGGCCCCACCCATGGCCCAGGAGGTTTTTCAAACTCAGCTGGAGGTGCTAGACCTGCTCTGAAGGAGTTGCTGGACCTCAGCTGTGCTTCTGGCTCTGCTCCTTCTCTGGGTGGGTGCTGGCACCGTGGAAACTCCTGGGTTTGGCACAATCTGCAGGGAGGACATTGGACCTATGTCCTGTTCCCTTCATTCTGGGTGCCCCTGGGCCTGCCAGCAGACTCTGCTCTGCCTGCTGTTTGCTGGCCCTGGGGGGTGCTGGGGAGCTTCTGCTCTGGGGTCACCCTGAGCTCCCACTCCCCTTCCCCCCGTGGCCCCCGGCCCCGCTGTGCCCCAGCAAGGGCAGAGGCAGCGAGGCTGGGGTGGCACCTCGCTCACAGCTCTGTGGTGACCTTGTCCTGGAGCTGGGAGAGCACAGCCAGGGGGACAGCACTGCTGATGGGGGGACACAGTTGATGCAGGGCAGGTGGGATGTTTGGCCTCGGCGTCCGTGCTCAGGCTGGATGGCAAGAAGGGTTTCCCACCTTGTCAGGCTGCTCCAGGTCTGGTGCAGGTGCCTGACCCTGACAGGCAGCTCTGGGCTGGGCTCTGCTGAAAATGCCACCGCTGGCACAGACGGTGTGAAAAGGAGTTCCCAAAGTCCTGCCTTGGGACAGACATCACTGGGATGGATGGATGGCTGTAGGCAGGATGGGTTCTTTCCCTCCTGCCCTGCTCCTGCTCTCCTCTCCCACTGTGACTCAGGGAATGCGCCAGCCCAGGAGGGTTTGGGTCCTTCTCTCCCCTCCAGCTGAGGGTGCATCAGGAAATGCAGCTGATGGCTCCAAGGCCACAGGGAGACCCCAGCCATGGGTGGCAGCACTCCCTGCCCAGCTCAGCATGAGCTCTGATCCCACCTTTCACCTGCTTTGGGATAATGGTGTAACCCCCCAGCTTGGGTTTAGGTGGTCACATTGGCTTTTCCAACCACTCTCAGCAAGGTTTGCTTCTCCTATTTATTCCTTATGGGGTGGTCCCTGTTTCTTCAGGTGCTGGCTGCTCTGGGAGTCAAAGTTGCAACCTCAACCAGCCAAACCCTCCTGGGATGGTGCTGTAGGGTGAGCATGTCCTCCACTGGGTCTGGGAACATCAGCCAGGCTCTGGCATCACTTTCATGGACTAAAATCCAGGAGGTTTTGCTCTGTCTCCTGAGTGGAAGTGAGGAGCTCTCAGTGAGAGGTGGTGCCAGGCTGCAGGAGGAGGAAAACAGGAGCCACAAAATCAACAGGAATTTCCTGGAGGTGGAAGGCAGGAGGAGTGGGACCAGCCAGGGGCTTCCTGGAAGCTCCTGTTGTGGTACAGGCAACACTGTGGGGATTCTCCCATCACTCAGCTCCTCTCCCCAAATGTGGAACGAATCAATTACTAAATCTTGTACTGGGAAATGTGAGAGGAGGTTCACCAGCTTCCCACCCACTTTCCAAACCAGCGGAGGAACTTGGAAGGGAACCACATCCAGCTCACTGTGCCCAAGCACAGATCAGCTGAGGTGCCCAGGCAGCGGAGGGGATGAGACCAGAAATGAGCTTTATCTTCTGCCCTAGGAAGCTGGTTTCTCCCAAGCAACGATCAGCCAATTGCCCACAGCAACCCAAATCCAGAGCTGCTGGTGCTCCTGAAGAGCAGCCCCTGCTTTCCCAGACCAAGGAGTTCTGGGGAATAAGGGCTGCCCTGAATCCCAGCTGGCAGCCCCCAGTCCCTGCAGACCAGACTGGGAGTGTGATTTGGACTGGCCCAGAGGTGACCCCTACAGCTGGCTCCTTCCAGATGTTATCCTTCACATCTGGCAGCTTAGCTTCTTGGAGTCCACCAGGGGCAGAAAAACAGTTTTCATTTTGCAAGAGGGTCCAAAGAGAAGAGTTTCGTGTCCAGCTATTGCTCCTTATTTTCTTTGCAACAGCTTTTCATGTACATAACTGTGTCCTCACCCCCACTGAGCCCCAAACCCACTCACGCTCTGGGCAGGAGATGGGACTTACAACTCTGCAGCAAGGTCCAAAGGGGCCTAAAGGTCAAGGAGGGACAAGCTGGTGACAACAGGTTTCCCAGGTGCTGGCTAATCCCTGTGATGGATGTTTGGGTTAGTAAGTGCCTGATATCTGCAGTCCCAGACCTGATGCCCTGCTTTTGTTCACGAGACAGGGGGTAAAAGTCTCCCAGTTGCCACCTTCCTTCTCTGGGCCACAGTGGGGCAGAAGGACATTTCTGGGGGTTGTTTTCCATGGCTAGGTGTTCCCTTCAGGAGAAACCTGTATTGGGAATGGAGCCATGGCAGAGATGGGCAGCACTGGTGGGAAGGATGTCCATGTTGAACATCCCCACTTGCAAACCAAATCAGCCATTGGGGGCTCTCCAAGGCCTGGTGTGGCAGTGCTGGAGCACACGTCCAACCAGCTGGGTGGTGTGTGGAGCAGCAGAATGAGGGAAACCTCCTTCACTGCATGTCAGTGAAGAAAAACCCCGAGCTTGGATTTGGGAGGAATGTGGGGAAGTGTATGGTGAACCAAACGCCTGAAGACTGGGAGTTTGGGTCAGCCCAGCGCTAAGCTCAGTTCTGGGCCAAGCTTTGGGGCAGTCCATTTGTTCAGCCCTTGCAATCAAAGCTCTTACCCAAATCTGGCTCCCCAGGGTGATGCTGGGCCCCGAGGACCAGACATTGCCAGGGACTAGAGGCTTTTGCAAGGGAGCAAAAGCTTTGGTTGGATGCCAGGAGCCAGAGTAGTGCAAAAACCCCAAGTGGTATGTTGGGAAATCTATTAACCTCAAACAAAAAGTTTACAAATGAGTAACAGCTGAACAAGAAGTGTCAGATCTCGCAGTGACTGCTCAGGACCTTGTTTTGACACAGGACCCTGGGAATGGTGAGGTGAGGAGGGACTGGGGACAGGAGGGAGACACAAGGCAGTTCTGAAATATTAAAGGAGCAACAAAACCCCTGACTCTGAAGTCAGGGAAAGGTCAACAGGCAAAGGCAACACTCAGCTGGGCTTGTCAGGTGCCTGAAGGAGCTTGTCCTGTGGAGGAGTTTGGCAGGATGGATCTGGTACAGAAGAGGACTGGGAAGGATCTGGGGGTGTGTGGTGGTTTTGAGCAGACGGAAATAGGTGGTAGGTGTGAAAGCAGCAGGTTCTCGAGGTGTTGATTTGTGGAACTCTGCCATGGAATGTGTTGGAAACCAGTGTGGGATGGTTCAAAGAGCAACAGGACAAGCCTGCAGAGGACAGACAGGGCCACCAGCAGCCACCTAATGGTTGAGGGCAACCTCTGGCTCAGGTGGCCCTAAACTCCTACTTCCCAATGCCAGATGTTGGACTGATGTGGGCCATGAACACCTTAGCAGCGGGAGCAGAGCCTGTAGCCTACAGGGGCTGAAGCTTTGTTGTCTAAAAAAAAAAAAATCACCCAGCAAAAACTGTGCAGGCGGCTCCTTGTGGTGCAGGGAACCTGCCTGCTAGAGCTGGGCCAGATCTGCTGATTTACTCCCACAAAATGGAGCACGAGCTGCACCACAAGGACTCACTGCTCTAATTTATGAAATGCATCTGCGACCACTTCTTTTTTTGTTGCCAGCCCAAATGCCTGTGACCACCACCAGCACGGCAAATGTCACTGCTTTGTGTGAAGGTGATCACTGCTCCACAGCTATTGTCCAAAGGTTAGTTAAGTATATTAAAACTGTCTGGATCCCAAGCATTCTCATTGCTTAAAATAAAGCAGAGGGCAGGTCTCTGGTGAAGGAAAACTCTCAGGATGGCACTGAGGCTAATGGGCATGGGAGAAGCAATGCCACTGGCTGCCCCTTCCTCGAGACCTCTGCATCCCAAAGGCGTCTGGCTTTACACGTGGCCTGGGGCCACGGGGAGCTGCCCAGGCCCACTGCAGGGTCAGCACATCTCATGGCACAGCACCGGGTGGCAAAACGCCTCGGGGGCTGCAAAGCCCCAGGATGTGGGATGCTGTTTCTGGACCCCATCCTCAGGGTATCAGCTCAAGGGAGGCTGTGGCCTCCCTGCTGCTGCAGCACATGTGAAATGAGTTGAGAGGTCTCAGCCCTGATCCTGGATGGCACAGAGGGATATTTGCTGCCGGCCAAGAACAGATTTGGGTTGAGCTGCAGCCGTGGGGAAAGGGTCAGGTCCTCCAGCCAAAGGGGGCAGAGAGCTGGATGCCTGGCTGGCCCTGGGGCAGAGCTCCATGGCTGCCTGGGCTGGGGCTGGAGCAGCGACCTGTGTCCCACCGGGAAGGCACATCTCCCGCCCGGCCGGGAGCGCTGCCCGCACCTCTCCTCCGGCCCATCTGCAGCTCCTCCTCTGCGAGCTCAGCCAAAGGCAGCTCCACCATGGGGAGCAACTGCCAGGAGGCTTCAGCGAGCAAACACTTCACAGCAAAGTGCAACACAACGTTAAATCACAGCTAAAAATATTCCCCGAGAGCTTTATTAGTAAATGCCACAGTTGGTGGAGTTGGGTGGGTTCTTTTTCCCCTTCTACTGCAAAATGTTTCAGCTCTAGGAACAGCACTTGACTAAAATGCCTCTAAATCTCCACCGCCTCCTAGGGCTGGGCTCCAGAGCACCAGCCCTGCTTAGGAGGATGCCATAAATGCAACTGCCTTGTTACCTTGGGGTTAGCATGAAAACCTCGTCCTGCTGCAAGTCTGGGTTAAAGCAAGCAGGCTCCTGTGTGGTTTTTATCTAAATGGTGGGTTTTTACAGTTATATGATGAGCAACTGCTGTAAATCTCAGAATGTTTTGGGTTGGAAGGGACCTTAAAGTTGATCTAGTCCTACCCCTTGCCATGGGCAGGGACACCTTCCACTAGCCCAGGTTACTCCAAGTCCTGTCCAGCCACAGCTTCTCTGGGCAACCTGTGCCAGGGCCTCCCCACCTTCACAGGGAAGGATTTCTCCCCAATATCTAATCTACATCTCTCCTCTCTTAGTTTAAAACCACTCTCCCTTGACCCATCACTGTGCCGCTGTAAAAAGCTGTTCTCCTTCCTTTTAATAAACCCCCTTCAGGTACTGGAAGGCTTCAATAAGGTCTCCACAGAGCCTTCTTGTCTCCAGGCTGAACAACCCCAACTCTTGCAAGCAGGTTTTCATGCAGAACTTTTCCTTGGGGTTTAGTTGATGTGGGGTTCTTTCATATCTCAGAAATGGGGAGCCCTCAGTAGCCCATGGAGCTGAGGGCCACTTCTTCAGGTCCTTCCCATCCCACAGAAGCTGCTACCAGCCCTGCTGGCACCATCCACTGTGGTGTGTGTGGCTCTCTCTCTGCTATGGATACAAATTAAATCCATTAAAAAAAAGATTAAAAAAAAATTCAATCCTGATACCCTAATGCTGAGGGGAAAAAGGTGTGGGGAAAGGTGTGGATTGGAAGTGCACGATCCTCCTCCATCATCCTTTGGCTGCTCCATGTGTGGCTCCTGCCTGGGAGCAGCGATGCTGCCTTGATCTTCAGAGGAGTCAGGGGATGGGGCTGTGGGAACACAGCGCAGATCCCGGCTCTGTTTTGGCTGGAAAAGAGCCCTGCTGGCCCAGGAATCATGTGTTGTTTTTAATGACTCTATCACCAAAGGAAAATCTCCAATGGCGGGTTTTTTCCCCTTTGTGCCCAGCTCATTACCAGAAGGATCTCTGCCGCTCGCTGCCGGTCTGTGTGAGCAGGACTCTGCCGAACAAACCAGCCTTTTTCTCCCCAGTATAGAAGGCGCTTTGATAAGCCCAGGAGACCCTCAGCCAGCAGCAAGGGGCTTTCTGGAAACCCAGCACTCGCTGCCTGTGGGCACAGCCGCAGGCCTGGCACCTCCAGCCCCGGAGCAGGCGCTCCCGGCCAGCCCAGCTGCGCTGCCCTGCAGGGCCGTGTGCCCGGCGCTCCCTGCTCGGTGTCAGCCTGGCTTCTCCCACCGCTGCCGGATGTGCTCCCTACAAAAATCCAGGTGGATCTGGGGAAGTGGGGGCACATCCCAGCCAGGTTGCAGCCCCTCTGCTCACAGAGACGTGCGAAATGCCGCGGCTCTCGCCCGCGGGGCGCAGCTCAGAGGGTGCCTTTTTGGATGAGCAGCTCTGCAGAAAAGCATTCTTGCTTTTCTTTTTTTGTTTCTTAACACTTTGGCTTGAGGGCTGTTGTTCGTAACTTGTCAAGATCTTGGCAACCGCGGCTGATTTGTCATCTGCCATAAAATGGAGGATGAGCATCTTTGGTTCAGAAGTGGGCCAAGGGAGATGACAGCTCCAAGCAAAATATGCTTCATCTCCAGTTTTCTCTGGGGGCCTCAGCTCCCGGGAAAAGGAGCGGACATTTGGGATCTGAGTCGCTTCACGGTGTTCTGGGTAAGAGCCCTTTGCCTGCTCTGCGTTTGCGACAGCAGAGCTCGGTGCACATTAACCTTCTGGCTGCCAGAGGGAGTTGTGCCCGCCTGATGCTGTCACCAACCTCCCCTTTTCACCTTCCTCCAGCCCGTCACAGTGGGAGCTCCCGAGATACACAAACGCCACCAAAATGCCATCTTTTATGGAATTCTACGAGCAATCTCCTTACAATCCAACGAGCTGCAGCATGAGGGGTGTGCCTTGGCAGACTGAAGTTTTGAAGATGAATTATTAATCCTGCCAATGCTGAGCTGCCCATTCCCCCCCGGTGCTGCGCTCCCCTGCTCCGGCTCCTGTCCGGCAGTGCATCCGGCGGTGCATCCTGCGCCTGTTCCCGTGTTCCAGGCGGCCCCACAGCAGCCACAAACTACGGCAAAATGCACCTTAATCCATGGGTATTTTATTACTCCGACACCACCACGAGGCAGCAAGAACTCCAGTTTTCAGCAATAAAATTAAAGCTGCCTGCAAGTAGCTGAATCACTGAGCATGGAGGCCCAGGCTCTGCTCCTTTGGGGGTGTGGGCCTACCTGCAGCCTGCCCACAGGGGCACCCCGGGGGGAGGATTCAGGAAGGGGCCTTCCAAACCCGGGGGGGGGCCCAAATCCCAAGGAAGGCACCAGGCTGGGGGGCGGGGGGGCCACGCGTGACAGGTGACATGAGGGTTGTGGCCTGCTCAGCGCTGTCCCCTCTGCACCCCCAGCCTCACACCGGGCTGCAGCCCCCCCCAGAGCCCCCCCCATTGCCCAGCCAGGGGGTGATGAGCCCTGCCCTGCACTGGCTGTAGGTGCACAGGCAACGGCGGGCCCAGTTCATCCCCCACAATGATGTAAAGATGACAGATCCTCCCTCTCCAAGGCGCACGGATGTAAAGTGATGCCCCCCACCCCCACGCCGCCCCCATGTAAGGGTGCAAAGCGGCCAGGTACCCCCCTTTCCATGCTGGAATGCAAAGTGATGGCACGCACACCCCCTCCCCATCGCCAGGGCGCAGAGAGGCCCAGCGTGCCAAGTGCTTTGGGCATCCCTCCCTCCCGCCATGAAAACGTGCAGAGCAGCCTGACCCCCTCCCCTGCGCGCAAAGGTGTGAAACGCCGGAGGATTCCCCGCCCCGCGAACAGCCGCAAAGTGGAGGGACCCCCCGCGCAAGGATGCGGAGCAGCTTGGACAGCCCCCTCCCAGCGCAGGGATGGGAAGGGAAGGAGGGCAGCCCCCCACCCCCTGCGCGGCTGCAAAGCTGGGGGGACACCCCCGCAATACGGGGACGCAGAGCGGCCCGCCCCCTCCCCGCAAAGATGCAAAGCGTGGAAGACCCCCCCACTGCAAGGATGCGAAGGGATGGATCACCCCCCCCCCCGAAACGAAAGGATGCAAAGCGGCAAAGGATCACCCACCCCCCCATGCGAGGATGCAGAACGGTGGGGGATCCCCTCCACTCAAAGATGCCCCCCCGAAAAGGATGCAAAGCCACGGGGGGCCCCAATAAAAAGACTGTAAAGCGCCTCCGCGATGCGGTGTCCCCCCATTGCAACCTCACGCGGGGGGGAAGGGGACCCCCCCACTTTGCGGGTGCCGCGTCATTCCCGCACCCCCTGCGCTCACCTCCTCCGGGCTGGGGGGGCCGCGCCGTGTGGCGGCGGGGCCGTGCGGGGCCGTGCGGGGCTGCGGCCGCCGCCGCTCCCGCTGCCCTCGCCCCGCTCCGCTCCCCGCGCTGCCCGCGCCGCTCCGCAGTGCGCGCACGGCGCATGTGCCCCCTCCGCCACCGCCCCCGCCCCGCGCCCCCCCGCCCGGCCCCGCACGGCCCCCCCCGGGCTCCCCCCGCCCCCCCGCCCCCCCCCCGGGTAAC
>JAWMRA010000146.1:18651518-18717482 GCA_035584735.1 Pseudotriccus pelzelni | reverse complement strand
TAAATTGTTATTCTGACTTATAATCTCTCTTTTGAGTTGAGGTCATTCCCCTGCTGGTTAACTTTTAAACCAGCACACATGGTCACCTCTGGTCAGGAAATATGAACAGCTGCCAGCACTCACAAGTTACCCACGGGCACTGATGGTGGGCTCTGCAACTACACAGTGTTTAGAGCATCGGGGCTGTTTGGTGAGTGGGAGACACGAGAAATACATTTAGCAGAGCCCAGATCTGCAAAAGCAGAGTACACAAATACGTTCAGGAAGCTTCTATTAACGGATTGCAAGACTTTTTGTTAACAAGTTGGAATCTCAGATGGCCTGGCCATTGCTCGTGGTCTGCAACACAAACTGTTCCAATACTATATGGTATCTGAGCTACTTCTGACAAAGCTGGTTTACTGAAAACAGGCATCTCACAATGCTGCAGAATACTAGTTTTTCAGACTACACCCAGAACAGTGATCCCTCAGGTCGCCCAATGCTGCTGAAGTGCCTCCAGCCCTGTAACTCTTTCAAGACAGATAAAACCTGTAAAATAATCCCAAATCCAGATCGGGATTTGTATTGGTTTTGACAACACACAAAATGAACATCTACCTAAGAAACTCTGGGAAAAGTGCCCCCCCCAAACGCCTGCTGCACAGGAACTGCTGATAACCTAATAACAAGACCCTTCGTAAATAGCTCAACACATTGATCCCAAAAAGGTTCATCTACTCAGGGAAGTGACCCTGGATGCAGGATCAGACTAGTTATGATTGGAGAAGACTCCTGAAGAACATCTAATCCAACTCCCCTGCCAAAGCAGGGTCACCTAGAGCAAGTGACACAGGAACACGTCCAGGTGGGTTTGGAATGTCTCCAGAGAGGGAGACTCCACAACTCCTTTGAGCAGCCTGTTCAGTCCTCTGTCACCCTAAACACCTAAAGGCCATTGCTCCTTTTCCTGTCACCAGGCACCACTGAAAAGAGTCTAGCACCATCTTCTTGACACCAGCCTTTAAGACACATTTATGTGCATTAATGAGATTCCCTCTTAGTCTTCTCTTCTTTAAACAGGCCTGGCCGCAGTCTCTCCTCATACGAGAGATGCTGCAGATCCCTCATCATCTTTGTGGCTTTCGCTGGGCCCTCTCCAGTAGCTCCTTTCCCGTCCTGAGGAGTACAGAACTGGTCACAGCACTCCAGACACGGCCTCACGGCGGCCGAGCAGAGCGGCAAAATCACCTCTCCCGACCTTCCCGACGGGCAGGACGGGATGATGCCAGGCCCAACCAGCCTCGGGGTGGAGTGACTCCAGCCGCCTCTCCCGACGCCGGCAAACGCCAGCCCTTCTGCTGGGCCTCTCCCTCTTCCCGGTCCGCGGGCAGCTGCAGCCGCATCCTCAGGGACTCCCTGAGGGCGCTGCCCGCCTCCAGCCAGGGAACGCTCGGTCGCGCACGGCGCGGGCGCTGCGCTGCGCGGGGCGCGGTACCTTGTCTGAGGCGCGGTTCCTTGCCGGCGGGCGGCGGCCGGAGCGCGGCCGCGATGGCGCAACGCGACGAGAAGGTGCCGGCGGCGGAGGGAGAGAGCGAGCCCGGGGCCGGGGCCGGGGCCGGGGCTGGGACCGGGGCCGGCACTGAGACTGAGACCGAGACTGAGACTGGAACGGGGACTGGGACTGAGCGGGGGCCGAGTGGGGCCCCCGCGCCCTTCCAGCCCCCCGAAGGCGGCTTCGGCTGGGTGGTGGTCTTCGCCGCCGCCTGGTGCAACGGCTCCATCTTCGGCATCCACAACTCCTTCGGGATCCTCTACATGATGCTGCAGAGCGACCTGGGCGAGGGGGAGAAGGACCCGGCGCTGGAGTTTAAAACAGGTACGACTGCATGGCCCCTTCCCTGGGCCGGGAAGGGCGGGCCGGGGGTGCCCGAACGGAGCGAGGAAGGTGCGGGGAAGGTGCGGCGGCGCGGCCGACGCTGCCTCCCAGAGCTGGAAGCTCCTTCTCGGCTGTTGAACCGCGATTGCTCCCTGCCCCCTCTATCCTCGTAGCCGTGGCTATATTTATCTCCGGCAGCATCATGTGTTTCTAAGCTCCGATGTACTCAATTAAAAGTAATTCGGCGAAAAGCACGCCCTTAGCCTGTCCTGCCGGTGTGTCTTGGGGTAAGGAGAGCAGCGCTGGTGAATCAGCTGCTGGGTGTGAGCCACCCCCTCTAGTTCTCATTATTATTGCTATATTTAATGGGTTTTCAAGCTTTATGTCTGTCTGCCTTATTGGCCGGGGGTGGCTGCAGGAGAGCATCTGCCTCACCAACACGCTTCCTCCGAGCGAATCCATTGAGTGGGAGAGCCGGTGGAGGGCAGGGCTGGCAGCACTGCCTGCAGGGTCACAGCGACGGTGGCGTGGGGTCTCCAGCACTTAACATCCCTTAAAAGCAACATCCACAGACTGCATCCAATTGCATGTTTTGGTAGAACCTACAGGCTTGGCCAGGATGCAGACTGGGTAGTGTTAACATGGAGAAAAGGAACCTTTCTTGCTGCTAAGACCTCACTGTTGAAGTAGACTTGGCAGAGGAACTCCAGCCTACTGGGGTGCTGGTCCCAGCCAGACACTGGTGTTGGGAGGCTCAGCCTTGTCCCAGGTCCTGCTGTCGTCCCCAGAAGATCGCATCCATCGCTGCGATGGACACCCATTGCCCACCTTGCTTTCATCTGGTGGGTGGAGACAAGCACTTGGTATTGAGGGAGCCTGCTTGTGGTACTGTCCTGACTCTGGATAGGACGTGGGCAGCAGCCAGAAACCAAACCAGGTGTGTGTTGCAGAGAGAGGAGTGTCAGGGGTGTGTGAGAACCTTAAAGCCATTTTTCGGGGAGCAGCGTTGCCTGCGCTCCCTCCCTTGGCCGACGCGCGACTGGTGAGCGCGTGGTGAGCACGCCAGGGTGAAGTTCATTACAAGAGACACCACATCTACAGATCACCAATTAACTCTGTGATACTGTTACCAGAGAAATTCTGTGGCCCTGTAATAACGGGCAGTAACGGGGTGCGCCGAGAGCTGTGGCCGTGTGGCCGGTTGTAATTAGGGTGATTGATGGGCTGTGAGTGTGTGTGTGCACGCGTGTGATGCCCAGGAAGCTCATCGTGTAGCTGGCTGTTTCCTCCTCCCTGTGATCGTATCTAGAAAGCCTAAGGCAGAGCTCAAAAGGTACAAGCAGTAACAAAAGAAATTAAATACTGCGAGTTCTGGTGGTTTAAAGGCGCTGTGCCCAAGACAGAGGCTGTAGGAGTCAGCATCTGCCTCTTGCTCCTGCCACCTATTTATTTAAGGCTGTGACCGCACAGAGGCCTCGAAAAAGAAAGGCGTGTGGGTGTGTGAGGTGAACCCGGCTCGGTAATTAAATTGCCTGGGTGACGAATATATGCATTTTGGTCTGGGTGCTTAATGAAGAGGCTGCTAATAAGCCCTGTCTGTTCTGCCTCCGTGCTGGGGGTTGTGGTGCGGGGGCTCCGGCGGTGATGGAGCCCATCTGCGGCACCCCCGGGGCTGCAGCTGCACGGGCTGGGGCCGAGGGCAGCGGGGTGCAGCGTGGGGCCCCCCTCCAGCCCTTCCTCCCTCGCTCCCACCCCTCCCCGCTCAGCATTGCATAATTTCCCCGCGGCGCTCGTTTGCGTGCAAACATAATCAGGAAAATATTGTAGCTCCTTTCCAAGCGCTAAGTGATATGGCCTTCCTGAAAAGACCGGTGCTGTCTGTTTGTCCTCCGTCAGTCTGATCCTGCCAGCTGCAGGCAACAGCCGGACCCCAGGGCGCCCCTCGTCCCCCGCCAGCCGGGAGCAGGTTGTGGGGATGAGGATCAGCTCCCTGCTCCAACACCGGCATCCAGTATGGCCGTGGGCATGGCTTAGCCTTTTGTGTCTGCTCTTAAACCTCCTCTCTGGTCTCAGGGTGCTGGGTTTGTATCAAAGAGGGGATTTGGAGGCGAAATGGGGAGTAATGCTGTCAGCTGGTCAGGCATCCCTTTAAAAATAGGGTTATGTTTATGCTAAAGCGGGTGCTAGTCTGCACTAAACAATAGCCGCCCCGGCTATAATTATCAAGGTTTATTTCTTGTTTGCATTGGTCACGTTTTCTCGCGTTTGATCTTGAGAAATGCAGGATCCGTGGAGTTCAGGTCTGGGGTCAGGCTTTGAAAACAAACCCTCTCGCAGCAATGCATCGAATGCATAGGCTGGGTTCTTTAAAGAAATATACTGTGCTGCCTATATCAACAAGCAGTGGCGGGCTGGGGCGGGCGGGCTGCTGCGACCACTGCGTGCCCCTTCCCCGCGGGGCGCCGGAGCGGGACCTTCGCGAGGCACACTCTGTGCTTTCGGGTTTGTTTTCTTTCAGGGGAGCGGAGGAATGCTGAGACCAGAACTGAAAAAAAATAATGTACATGTGAGCACTCAGCCAGGAAAAAAAAAAAAAAAAATCCTCGTTCTGCTTTGGTGGAGAAGTGCTGAGTGATGCTGGAGAGTGTTTGCCGGGAGATGAATGGTGGCGTTTCCCTCCGGTTGTACGAGGCTCGTTCCGGTGCTGAGGGATCCACGGGGCATGGCCACCCCGCTGCTGGTCCCACGAGGTGCAGGCTGACACTCCCAGCACACTCATCTTCCCCAGTCCCAAAAGGCCATTTGAGTGGCAAAACAGTCCTGGTAAGCATTAACTGGGCATCGACCTTCTTAAATCAATGTCTGCTCTGCTGTTGCTTTGATGCTCTCCCAGCCTTGGAAGAGGTGAGCACAAGGTGACCTTGTCTATGGTCAGGGCTCTGCCCTCAGCCAAGGAGGTGCTGCTTGCACCAGAGCCACCTGAGGGTCCCAACAGGTCTCTGGCTTCCTGGGGAGAGCTGGGAGGGTGACACTTCTTGGTGCACCTTATTCCCGCAAAAACACCCTTGGAGCCATACTCAAGGTCTGGCAGGCCCCAGTGGGACAGCCTCATGGGCACATAGACCTTTTTTTTTAAAAAAAGTCTATTTATCTTTTTCTTCTCCCCTCCTCCGCTTTGTGTCAATACCCAAGGTATAGATTAACTCTCTTTGCTTAATATTTAATGTTTTGATTCCTGGAAATGGAGCTGCAAGCACTCGGAGAAGTGGCCTGAGGAGCTGGCTGCATCTCCTCTGAGTGCATCCGTGTGTTCCCTGCAGGAACTTGGGGAGCAGCTTCTCCCCTTTAGTCCAAGCCCAGACATGAAGGCTGCTGCAGGTCCCTGTGCTGGGAAAGCTGGACTGGTGCATGGACTATAGCCCTTGACTTATCATAGCTTGAGGCCAAGGCATGGCTGATGTCACCTTTGTTCCTGAATTCCCATCTGTTTTGGTGGGGAATGATTTCACACTGATGTGTGTGAGCACTGATTTCACATCCTTGGGACAGATGAGCACAGCTGGAAAAGGCTACTTTTGCTCCAGCATTTGTAATGGAGGCTTGGTAAGAACTGGTGAGTTTGTTTCTTGGAGAAAACAAAGCATTGCCGTGCTAACAGTCTCATGAAATACAGGAAGGAGAAGCCGTGGACTCCCCTCTAGCCTGAAGAAGAATCCCAGGGTGGGTGTGCACGGCTGGAGCTCAAGGAGCTGTGAAGAGAAACCCCAAGATGAGGGTAAATCACAGAATGCTTTGGGTATAAAGGACCTTGAAGACCATCCAGTCCCGTTCCACCCTCTGCCATGGGCAGGGACACCTTGCACTAGCTCAGGTTGCTCCAAGCCCTGTCCAACCTAGCTTTGGCCTTCCCAATATGCAATCCAACCCTGCCCTGTGACAGTCTGAAGCCATTCCCCCTTGCCCTGTCATTCCAGGCCCTTGTCCAAAGTCCCTCTCCAGTGGGCTCTAAGGTCTCCCCGCTCCAGGTGAACACCCCCAGCTCTCCCAGCCTGTCTCCAGAAGAAGATGTGCTTTGGCCTCTGAGCATCTTTGTGGCCTGCTCTGGACTTGCTCCAGCAGCTCCATGTCCTTCTTATGTTGGTGGTCCCAGAGCTGGATGCAGCACTCAGCAGGGAAGGGGGTCTCACCAGAGCAGAGGGGGAGAATCCCTTCCCTCAACCTCCTGGTCATGCTGATTTTGATTGCAAGAGCTAATTCTTGGAAATTATCCCAATGAAGTTGTCGTGGGGGTCATTGCCCCAGTGCTGGTGCTTGGAAGGCTCCCATCTCCTGAAGGCCTCCTTACCCAAATCCGCAGGATTTGGACCTTTTATTAATTGCAGGGGAGCTGTGCTGGCCCCGTTTCACAGATGCATTGGCTGAGGGTGCTGTGGACCTCAGCATTCCTGGGGGCTTTTCCATGTGCATCCGGGTTTCCAGCCCTCCTCCTAACCCCATGGAGAGATGCACTGACATGAACAATATTTACATAGCCCCGATGGGGATGTAAATCCAGCAAAAAAAGATAAAAAAGAGGTTTTTATTACCCAGCCCTGCTAGCTGGGGAGTACAAAGGGCACCACAGAGTTTTCCCAGCTTTACTGGGGGTTTCCCATAGTGGGGTGCCAGTGTGCAAGCACCAGGCTCTTCCTTAGCTCAGCTCCCTCTGTTTTGGGAGCTGGAGCTTGTGATCACAGGGAAAAGGGGTGAATTTGAGAGGAACTGGGTTTTTGTTGCCTGAGCTGATTGCAAGGTGCTGTGTGAGATAAAGCAGCCTGAAAAGCAAACAAAGCCCAGTCATGTTGTTAAACCTGGTTCTTGGGGCTGTTGGGAGCGATTAAGGTTATTAGGAGGCCGGAGTGCTGTTTCTAAGGTAGGTTCTTGTTTTTCAAGACTGCAGGGGCCCTCTCAGCCAGCACACTTGCCATTTTAGTGGGTTTTAATTTATTTTTAAGTGTCCTCCACCAGCCAGCCAAGGAGATACTCCAGTCTCAGTTATATTTCCTGGTGGCTGTTGTCCTCGAGTGGTGGCAACTCCCAGGACCTCTCTGTGGCATATGAAGAAGTGGAGTTTTGCAGTTGGTTTGTAGTTTTTGGGGTTTGGGTCTCTTTAGTTGCAACTAAACAAACAAAAGCACCTCCACCTTGGGGGAATTTGATTGTAGGTTACATTTTGAAGGTAACAGGTTGTAGTTCCATCACTGAGACTGGGCTGGGAGGAAGAGGAGGAAGGGGGATTGGAGGGCAAAGGGGGTGATGCTGCAGGGTGTGGGACTGGGATGGACGTGGAGGTGTGAGGTGAGACAGGGTGTGATGCAATGCGATGCCATGGGGCTGGGGGGAGTGGGCGGCAGCAAAGGGACACTTTAATCTCCTGTTTTGTGGAAAAATCCAGAAGTTTGACAAGTCACCCTTTAATTTCTTAAAGAACCCTTAGCAGCTGGAAGCTGACCATCAGATGTGATAGTTCATATCCAACACCTTAAAACAGAGCCAATCCAGCAGGTTGGGTCAAACTCATGCCTGGAAGGCGCCGCTGCCCTGGCTGGCAGCACCACTGGGCCGGCTGTGCATTGCTCAGGTGGGCGTTGGTGTCCCTGGGACAGCTCTTCTCCCTCCCTCCCTGCTTATCCAACACCTGTCTGCTGACAGGGCTCATCCTGCTCATGGGGCAGCACCACCAGCCACCCCATCCCACCATATACCAGCCTTCCAAAAAATGCAGCGGTGTGATGGGGACCATCGGGGTCAGTGGAGCCAGGGCTGCCGAATTCCCCGTGGAGTTCCTAGGGCTGTTTGGGGAAGGAGGAATTACCTGATTTTCCACCATCTCAAGGCTGATTTTGTATCTCATGGTGTGCTGGAGGAAATTCCCACTGGGGACAGGCGTGGTAATCAAGCAGCCCTGCTTCTGCCGTGCTAACAGGGAGCTAATCCTGGCGGGATGGTGGCCCAGGTCACCACTGCACCTGGTGGTATTTGGATCGGTTGGCACCATCTCAATAGGAGGCCAGGGAAGCCTTTGGCTGTTTTATCCCAGTTACTCCTCAGGCCCTCGGCCAGGCCATGTGGCAGTGCCAGCAGCACAGGGACAGTGCCGCTGTCAGGGACTTGGGCAGCATTGGGGCGGTGCCAAGGGTGCTCCCTGTCACCCACCACCCCCAGCGTGGGCTCCCGGGGCTGTGGGCCCATGCTGGAGAGGAATGAGGCTCCACCCTGCCTCAGTAATCGTGGAGTAGGGTGGAAAAGACCTCTAAGATTGTCGAGTCCAACCACACTGGGATTTTGCCCACTTTTGGCTGGTGTCCGGGTGCTGTATGGAATTTTCTGGCACATCACCAAATACCTCGGTCTGTCCCACTCACTTTTTTTTGGAATGATGACCCCTCAGGGGTTTCCTACTGGTCAGAGCACGGAGGAGAATGCCAGCATTTCACAACTGGGGCAATGGCCAGGCACCCACATCTTGCAGCCAGCAGTTTCCCTCGGGGGGATCGCTTTTCCCCGGCTTTCCACGGCCATGAGCGTGTGTATCCACAGCATCGCCACGGCGATGGGCAGCAAGAGGATCGGGCACCTCCTGTACACCGACACAACACGTGTACAAATGTGCTGCTGCACCCGTTGCAGCAGGGCTTTGTTGGGTTTTGCCTTCCTCGAAGGATTGATTATTCCCTGTTGCCAGGGAAGGAGATGCTGCCTTTTGGCATTTTCCCCTGCGGAAAAGGCCTGGCGGAGCGGTGTGTGCCGGGCTGGGCACCGCCCGGAGCCGTGCCCGGCTCTCACACCGGGCGATGCCCGTGCCCGCCGCGGGCACCGCGGCGGTCGGTGCTCTCCGGGCCCTTTCTGTGCATCCACAGACAGTTGGGGCGGTTGCAAAACCCACATGACGTGTGCTGGGAATTGCTTCAACACGCTCGCAGGCGCGAGCCATTCCAATCTCTCCCAGGCACCTCGTACAACAGGTCCTGCCAGTGCCGGGGCCGGCGGGGCCGCGGGGCTGCAGCGGTGCCCTGCCCGCAGCTCTGCCCGCAGCTCTGCCTGCGGTGCTCTGCCCGCAGCTCTGTCCGCGGTGCCCTGCCCGCAGCTCTGCCCGCAGCTCTGCCTGCCTGCGGTGCCCTGCCCGCAGCTCTGCCCGCAGCTCTGCCCGCAGCTCTGCCTGCCCGCGGTGCCCTGCCCTCAGCTCGGGCCGCTCCTGCCGCCTCTCCGCCGGAGCAGGAGGCAGGACTGCAGCCGGGGAGGGTGGCACAGCCCTGCATTCCATTAGCACGTTTTTTCTCCCCTCCGACCTTTTATTTGTGGTTCCCTAAAACATTACTTTATGCAAGAGCTTCCCCTGCCCTCAGCACACCCCTGGAGAGCCAGAGTGGGGTGAAGCATGGGGAAAACCCTCAGGAACGGCTGCCAGGTCATGGTCCTGTGCCTCTGGTGAGTGGTTTTGCTGCAACTCATCTTGGGCATGCCTGGCAGCTGTGCCATGCCGTGCCGTGCCATGCTGTGCCATGCCATGCCATGCCGTGCCATGCCATGCCATGCCATACCACTCTCTGTGTGAGGAGCAGCTCAAGGTGCTCTGAACAGTCTCCCAGGCTCATATGGGGTCATCAAGAGATCTCACCAGCAGGACATGATGGCATGATGGCAGCTGGGCGCCATCACTCCTTTGCACCCTTGCTTTGCACACCCCAGGGCAGCTCTGGCCTGGAGATACCCTGTACTTACATCCCTGCATCCCACAGGGTGCAAAGAGAAGAGCATTGCAGCACACTGCTGTAATGTGAGCTCCCAGCACTGTGTCCTGGTGTCCCAGTGCAGGCACCCCAGTGCCAGATGGAGAGGATGCTTTGGGGTCAGTGCTGCCAGTAGTGTGGTTTTGGGAGAATCTGCTGTGCAAAACCTTACATTGCAGGAGGCAAGCTCGCCAGACCCTGCTCCTCCCCCTCTTTGGGGTTTTTTTGGCTCTGGGTTTGTGTTTAGCAGCTCAGTGACGGTTTTTGGCTTGCTTTGCAAAGGTCAGGCTGGACAGGGGGTTGAGAAAACTGGTCTAGGGAAGGTGTTCCTGCCCTTTCAAGCCAAACCATTCCATGAGCCCGTGCAGAGCAGGGAGCAGGGCCGGCAGCTGCCGGTCCCGGGGCGGGGAAGCCCTGTGTGCTGCACAGGCCTCACTGCATGGGCTGACTTGTTGGGGTTCGCCCCGAGCAAACACCGGGGCCCTTCTTGGGGAGGAGAAACAACCCTACCACAGTGCCTGCAGCAAAGGAACCTGCTCTGAGCACCCACCCATCACCCCAGCCCGGCTGGGCCAGGACCCCAGGGCACGCGGCCTCCCTGCCCAGCGGCATCCCCAAAAGCCCTTTTCTTGGCCATCTCACGTCGCGCACCAAAACAAAGCTTTTGTTTCAAGCTCTTGGCCTTAATCTGTCCACACGCAGATCCTGTGCGTAAAAGGGAGACCAAATCCTTCCCTCTCGGGGGGATGGTGGTGCTTGCCAAGGAGCCTGGGGTTTTGGCTGGAGGGTTTGTACAAACCCTGAGCAAAGCAGCGGCAGCCTAGTTAATAAAGCTGGACCCCACCGAGGTGGGAGTCAAGTCTAATGGCAGCTGCTCAGGTGAGGGCTGTGCCTCCTGTGCTCTGTCTGAATCGGGTCCTACGGAAAAGAATCATCTGTGATTAAAAATCAACGGTAATTACATAATGGGTATGCACCAGATGATGCCCAGACAAGCTCCCTCCTGGGATTTCCCAACTTTTGGAGTGTTTAACTTTGCAATCATCCTAAAGAGCTTCCTTCTACCATGGGGGGGGGTTAATTATTGGTGTTACAGCAGCACCCGGTACGATTGCACAAGGCTCGGCAGCAGCACCGTGATCACCAGGGCCGGATTGTGGCCACCCTGCCTCCTCTGATAGCTCTGGGGCATTATCAGGCACAAGAGATGGACCTCCTCCTTCCACCTCTAGCATCATAAGGGCAATAAAAAAATAAATTAAAATAAGAGGGTATTAAAAAATAAGAGAGAGAAACTGCTTTTTGGCTCTGCCGGCAAAGCGAGCCGGGCAGTTGGGCCATGTGCTCACTCCGTGACCGGTGATGAAAAGGCAACTTCAGGATGTTCTTGATGGCGGGCCAGCTGTTAATCCATATATTTCAGCAAAACCCAATTTGTTCCTTAAGTTTTGTGGAAGTGGGGAGAACTGGGGCTGTGGAGGGCTTGCCTGGGATTAAACCTGCCTGAGAGCCAAGCACGCCAAGCTTGCAAGCCCAGGGAGAGCTTAATTAAAGTCAACGGAGAAGCGTTTCCAAGAAAATAATACGGGGTATTTAAACGGGATATTTTTGTTCTGGGCCCAGAACGTCTCCTTTTCCCTCTTCGGTGTCAGCTTTAATAAAACAAAATAAGATCTCCAAGAAAAACAAATTGGAGCTCTTAAAAGGCGCTGCGGAGATAAAAATCAGTAACAGTGTTGCTGGTAACACCTTGGGTTATTAAAACGGAAAGAATGCTAACGATGCGATTTGCATCGGCCTTTCTTGTGGCTGCTCCCGGCGGGAGCTGCTCGCCCTGGGAGAGGGGCACGGGCTGGCTGCCCCTCGCCGTGGCCTCTGCGCTGGAGGGGCAGGGAACGGGCGGCTTCGCTCCTCACTGGCCGGGTGCATTGGGGCACATTTGGGAAGTGGTCACGCGGGGGGGATTTTGGAGGGCTTTAGTTTCCTTCCCTACGGCTCTGCCGACAGCTCACGGGGTCAGGAGCGGCGCTGAGGTCAAATACTAAAAGGCTTGGAAAAATGGCAAGAATCAGGATTTCAGGGACACTGAACTTAAAACCAGCTTAAACCAGGGCTGGTGGTGTTGGGGAAGATGCCATAGCCCATCAGAGCTCTTTTAGAGGTGATGAACGTGTCGATGGAAATGCGAAGTTGGACTTCTTAGGCAGCTCTTCTCGGCACACCGAGGTGGCTGACTGGGAAACTGGGGTCACCTGCTCTAAAATCCGATCCCACTGGTGAGGCTGAGTGTGCTGAACCCTGTGCTGCAGGGCCGCTCTCACAGTGCCCTGGCCATTGGCAGGCTCTGCCAGCTGCCTGGTCACATGTTGCTCCCCAGGATGCTGGAGCAGGGATGTGGGAAGGGCTGGGGAGCAGCTGCTGATGTGGGTTTGCACTTTGGTCCCTCCACCATCTGTTTCTACCTCCCCACAGTCAGAGGGGATTCAAAATCGCCCCTTCTATTCCGCGTGCTCCCATCTTGGCCAGAGCTGACCACCTCCTGGTTGGAACCTTCCTGGATACCCACCAGGGATGGGAGTGGGACAGTGCATGGACACAGGAGTGATGCTGATGCCCCAGCCTTGGGGTGAAGAAGCCCAGTGCTGCTGTGGGGTCCTGTCTGTCCATCTGTCTGCCAAGCAGGGGAATGCTTTTGGAACAGGGTAGCCTTAAAATGCCCCGGGGTGATATCATCAACCCCATAAACCCACCCAACAGGGATGCAGAGGCCAGCTCCTGCCTCACTGTCATGCCCAGCTCCATCAGATAAGGCAATTATAGCTTTATCACTTAATTGCAGAGAATGATGATAGCAGTGGTATTGAGATAGGCCGTTACCAAGGAGGGAATACCAGCGGTGTTGGGTTCTTATTTTCCCTTTTTTCAAAATAAACTCACTGGGGCCTCAGTGCTGCTGGAGGTTGGACGTCTTTGTGGGGCTCCTCCTGCCCTTACCCACCATGTCCCTTCCCTGAGGGGAAATTTAGCATTAAACAAAAGCTGTGCAGACCCCCCTGATGCCAGGGAAGCTGGTTCACAGCCTGTGAGACACCAGCCTGGGAGGGGAAGGGGCACAGACTGACAGAGGTGTTGTCAGCCGCTTTCCGGACAGCTTTTCCCTTCGCGCCTCGGGAAAGGTGATTTCCATCCCTCACAGGTTTTTCCTGCCCCGCTCTCAGGTGTGGAGTGCACGCTCTCCACTGCACGAGAGCACGGGGCTGGTGCTGAGTGTCTGGATGCCCTTGGGAGGGACAGCCAGGCATGCACCCTAAAGCCCTTGCACCAGGCCCTGCTGCTTGGGGTGCCGCGTGTGAAACGCTCACCCAGTGCCCCGGGTTCATATCTGGCAGCTTTCCCAGCCTGCTGGGGTGGAGTGGGAGACGTGAGCGAGGCACCGGCCCCGGTGTCTCTGCTTGTCTCTGACTCACGTGGCCCCTGTTTTCCACCGTCCCCGTGGAACCCTGTGCTACAAGGCGAGCACTCCCACCATCAGGGTTTGGGGCATTTCCCTGCCCAAACTGGCCTGGCAGGGGCTTTTCTGCCTTGAAAATGGGGATTGTCAAGACCCAGGGTGGGTCTTGAAAAAACCTGAAGTTTTGCCATGCGTTCCTGACGTCTGCAGGGTTGGCTGATAAAAACTCAGGTCACCTGGGGACAAGGAATGGCTTTTAACTGGGAGAGCTAAAAATCCCTTGGGATCTGCATTTTAGGAGAAGGCCTTTATTAAGTGAGCTTCCTATAAAATCAAATGTGTTGCCCAAAGCTAAGGAATCATAGCAGATTTTTTTAAAGCTGTTAAACTCTGCCCTGTTTCAGTGTCAACCTAAGCGTGAACCACAGAGCCTGGAGAGGAGGTACTTCAGGTCCTGGTTTGACCCCTGTGACCGGCTGTTAACTCCCTCTGGCCCATCCTAATCTACATCCGGAGATAAGATTAGGCTCTGTCTGGTTTTCAGAGCATGTCCCCTCCCTTGGGACAGCATCAGCCAGGTTTCCCAGCCCCACCATCTGCAGCTTCCCCCCCTCCACAGTTTGTGTCCCACTGGCCTCATAAACAAAAATGACGTAAAAAAAAAATCCTCACAGAAAGGAGTTTTTACAGCAGGGAAAGTTTTTCTGCTCTGTGAAGGTGATTGCTTATATTTTTATTTCTGGATGAAGAGGGAAGGAGGAAAAAAAACTAACCCAAAAGCCATGGGGAAGATGAGGCGAGGCAGAGCAGCACAGAAAGCGATGTCTTTGAGGGTTATGGTGTTTCCTCTGCTTCCGAAGCAGGAATTAGCTATTGCAAAATGTCAGGCACTGCTGGGTGATTCCAGCCCTGGCCATGAGCCGAGACTTTTTGCAGCAGATAACTCTTGCTTTATAACCCAACTGTGCCGGGGCAAAGCTCAGGCTTCCGCTGAACATTTGAATTTGGGAAGATGATGAACCAAAAAAGCAGGATGCGGGGCCGGTGTGGAAGCAGCAGGTTGTTGGCTGGGTTCCCCATTAGTCAGGGCTGGTGACGAGTCGATCTCCTTTTCCATTTTCTTATGAATGAATCAGTTTTGGCTCGGCCGGATGGTCAGACTGGTTAAACGAGAAGCAGCTGGTATCAGTCTCATTAGCACTGGAGACAAAAGTGAGCCTCTCCCCGGCTCTGCAAACTCCGCGTGATCCTGACTGGCCCGCGGCCGCCAGGACTGGCAGCAGCACAGGAGCCCCCAGGCCCTGACTGGTGGGGGTTTGGCTCCTCCATCACCCCCACTCCTTCCAGCTCTGTGCCCCTCCTGGCTCCTGGATACACCGAAGTTTTGTGGCCAGGTCACACCAAGAGGTGGATGCACAGAGCGATCTGCATCCGAGACTGCTGCTCTCTAGTGCCTCTGTCCTTGTCCAGTGCCACAGCAGAGATATTTCTGGGGACAGTTTCAGCCTCAGGTTGCCTGTGGTACCTGCAGGGAGCATGGCTGTGTTTACTGTTCCAGTCCCAAGGCAACCCCAGCTTGGAGTTGGTCCTTGGCCAGCAGAAAAGACATTTTGCCACAACTTCAGATGTAGTAGCTGGGATCACAGAATCACAGAAGGGTTGGAAGGGACCCATCAGGATCATCGAGTTCAACTCCTGGCCCTGCACATGACACCCTAACAATGCCCCCCTGTCCCTGAGAGTGTTGTCTAAATGCTTCTTAGGCAGATTTGGGGCTGTGCCCACTGTACTGGAGAGCCTGTTCAGTGCCCAACCACCCTCTGGGGGAAGGACCTTTTCCTGAGATCCAGCCTAAACCACTTCTGACTCATCTTCCTGCCATTTCCCCAAGTCCTGGATTTGGGCACCCTTCCTTCCCAGGGCAGGGCCCCGTGGGCAGCAGTGAGCCGTGCTTGTCTTTGCTCGGCCCCCTGGTGCAGATTTACCCTGGTCTCACCAGTCCTCCCTTCTTTGCCGGTACCCACCAAAACACCTGGCTCCCAGCACCCTGTCCTGCTCTGCCTGTCCATAATGCCACCACCATGTGTGTGCACCAGCTCCCTTGGGAAGGGACTGCTCTGTGCCAGGATCATTCCAAGGCTGAGCAATCTCATGATGCTTCCGTGAGCAGCATCCCCAGGGCTGTCATGGAGCACAGTGTCCTCCAGCACATCTCCAGGGATTGGGCCTAGGGAGAGCAGAGATCCACCCCATGCTTGGGGGTTTGCATTCCAGGGCTGCCCCTGGCCCCTCACATCCCTCCTTACCCCAGAGTCCTGTCAGGCTTCAGCTCTGCGCTGCTGAATCCACTCGGCAGCTGCTTTTCCCTTTGCCCCTGGGCATGGATGGGCTTTACAGAAGCTGGAGCTCAGGCACTTGAAAACAAACCTGGGAACTGTGGGGTATGTTCCCTACAGCAGCCCCACACCTGGCACCTGAAGGGACAGGGTCGTTCTGATTCCTCCCCTACCCCAGAATGCTGTATTTCCCTGGGGAGGAAGAGGAGGCTCCCTGGCCACAGGGGTGGGATGTGTGGCTTGTAACCCTGACCCACAGGACCAAATCCTACCCAGTAACTGGCAGAAGCCTTCATTAACTTGCCCATTGTTTATTCCCACTTCAAAGCCCTTGATGCAGCAAAAAGCAAAGGCATTTCCCCAGAAAAGCACATTAATGTTTCACCTGCCTTCAGAGCCCTTAGCTGCCGAGGCCTTGGAGTGGTCCAGGCTGTCCCCGGTTCCCCTCGGCCTGTTAAACACCGTGTGGCTCCCAGGGAGCCTCAGCTCTGCCCGCGGCCGCCGCCTGGGATAAACCCTGCGGGGTTGGCTGTTCGTATATATGCACATGTGTGTGCAACAGGCACGCCGTGGGCACAGACCTGTATGGGATCACCGAGCCCCGCTCACGCTGCGGTGGCAGGACCTGGAGGGCTCCCCGGGGCTGGGTTCCTGGGGTGCTGCCGATCATCCCGCACTGAACCCCGACGCCTTGGCCGTGGCTCTTCCCCACCCTCCCGGAGCACCAAAGGGCAGGGCTGGCCCTTCCCTGCACCGGTGGGCGGCGGCCGAAGCCACCCGGTGTCTGAAAAACTTTCAAATGAGAGCAGGTCAGCCAAAAGTGACAGCCCGTTGGCAAAGGGGTGGAACCTGTTCCTTGCTGGGGAACAGAAAAGAATTAAATGAGAAATTGCTGTTTTTCACTTTCCTTTAGAGATCAGATTTGCTTAATTACAGCCTGCTCTATTTTGCTGAGATATCCAGTTGTTTTCAAATGTTGTCTTTAATGTAAGGAAGCTTCGAGAGATTAAAAATCACATGGATATTTTACCCCTCGTTTGGCCTCTGGGTGTCTGGTTTAATGATGATACGCAAGTCTTGTGTCATTTGAGGATCTTTTTCCCCGTCACTGGGTTTCAAGAGCACTAGCCAAAGGCACTACTGTCTGTGCTGCAGACCCAGGGGAAGCTCTCCAGCACTGGAGGAGGAAATAGTTTCCCAATGGCTATCGGGAGAAAAGCCCAAATGTTCCACCACGGAGCTGTTTTGCTGCGTGGACACAGCTGGAGCAGCCCGGGATGCTGCCCTGGCTCTGTGCCTGCTCAGGGCTCTGCTCAACCTGTTTAAAAATGGCTTATCTTCATCTATTTTGATTTTTAAAGATATCCTCTCAACGGAGGGAACTCACCAGTGGATAACTGCAGTCAGTCTTTGCCTTGTGTCCCTCATGCTGCAGGGGGGTTTGGGCTGGGGCTGAGCCCTGTGACTGCCTGGTGGAGATGCCAGTGTGTCAGAAGAGCTGAGATGGAAGAGGCCATGGCAGGGAAGTGTTATCTCCTTCGTGAATGAAGCCTGGGGGCAAAACAACTTAAAAGCTGCCTGATGCCTCAGAAAGCGCCCGCAGCAGCCACCACGATTTTCCCTTTCATATTTGCAGCCCCGTGTATAGTCTAGTGTTGGGCAGACTTTGTCTTCGGGGAACCTGGGGCTGTTCTGGGTGTAAGCAAATAAGTCACATATCTGAAATATTTTGGTAATATTCGGGTGGTGCCATAGGGGAGGCGCCGCCGCCGCCCCGGCACTCTCTGGTTCGGGGTGTTTTTGCCAGAGGGGCTCAGGCTGAGGTTGCCACAGCATTTTTTCCCTCTGGAGCTTGGAGTGGGGTGGTTATGGGCTGGGGGTGTTTATGGGGAGGATGCTGCACGTGGGGCAGAGGCAGCAGTGCATGTGGTTGGCGCTGGGGAAAACATGGGGGATGTTTTCTTCCAACCTCACTCACCCTAAGGGTGCCCCAGTCTCAACTGGTGGACACCTGAACTTTAGTTCTTTCCACACCATCCCCACCCCCATCCAAGAAGTGCTGTACAAATGCTTCTTGGACAGGTTTGGGGCTGTGCTCACTGCCCTGGGGAGCCTGGTCAGTGCCAACCACCCTCTGGGGGAAAGACCTTTTCCTGAGATCCAACCTGACCCTCCCCTGGCATTTCATGCCATCCCCATCCCCATCTCCATCCCCACCTCTGCAAAAGACAGCAGGGGACAGTGGGTCATGATGAGGACACCCCAACCCAGGGCTGGGGTGACACAGCCATGGGGGCTGACAGGAGCCATCCCTCCCTGCAGAGCTCCCCATGGGGTAGGTTTTTGGGGAGGTGCCTTTGCAGACTTGGGGTGCAGTGTGACCAGAGCCAGGCACTGCTCTGTACTGAGGGGGAGGGACAAGGGACAATTAATTATTGAGCTGTCCCCGGGAGGGATGTGGAAGGTGTCACCACACAGTGGGAAAGGGTTGGGCTGACTGGGATGTGTGGAGGAGAGGAGGGGGAAGGACATGCAGTGCTGAAACCTGGACTGGGGGCTGGGGTTTTTCCTGCTTGAGGGCAGAAGGCGCATCACTGCTTTCAACTTTCTAAACAAAAAAAAAAAAGGTAAAAGGTGCAAAACCAA
Organism: Pseudotriccus pelzelni; assembly: GCA_035584735.1. Classification (NCBI taxonomy): domain Eukaryota; kingdom Metazoa; phylum Chordata; class Aves; order Passeriformes; family Tyrannidae; genus Pseudotriccus; species Pseudotriccus pelzelni. Next base: position 18,699,422 of record JAWMRA010000146.1, on the reverse strand, counting down.
GGTAATTAACTGTGTCCTCTGTCCAGTGATGGACAGGTTGCAAAGTGACGCTTGGAGATTTTACAGCAAGGAAGGTGTTGGTTGAGAGAAATACTTGGAGTGCAAGAAGAGTAACTGTTGTCTGGGGGAAGGCATAGAGACATACAAATAATATATCCTGGAGGGATTTAAAAGCCATATAGACGTGGCACTTGGGGACATAGGTTAGTGCTGGGCTTGGCAGTGCTGGGTTAACAGTTGGACTTAATGGTCTTAGAGGACTTTTCGAACTTAAACAATTCCATGATTCTATGATTCCAAGGTTGGAGATGCCCACAACCAGAGAGTTTGGAGAAAAGGCTGTGCTGAAATCTGCCAGGGCTGGGAGAAGACCACAGATGTCCTGCAACAACACCTATTTGTCTAAAAACCCGTGGTTTGGGTGCCTGGGCGGGTGGAGAAGTTGTGGCAAGGGCTGGGTTTGGTCTCCCACATGCCGTGACTCTCCCCTTAATGCTCAGGGCTGGCAAAGGGCTGGAACTATTTTTCTTTCTGAGTATCCCTTAATTAGCTGAAAGGGAAGGCTGTCAAGTACCCAACTGAGAGGGAAAAAGATCTTTGTGAGCCTGTGACCAGACCAACATTTTGCCTTCATTTGTTTTCCCCGACTTCTTTGTTTTCCCTTTGAAAAATAGGGTGTTTTTCTCTTTCCCTTCATTTAACTGCTATTTATTTGCTGGTAAGTGGAAGGAATTCAGCTGGGATCAGCCTGGCTCCTGCCAGCAACTGGAGTTGAAAAGTTTCTGTGGGGGAGATGTAAGAGCAGAGCAGGGGGGTTGTTTTCCACCCACCGCCAGTCCTCACTCTGCAGGTCCCTGGGTCAGGGCCAGCCAGGTTGCACGGGTTTAATTCTCCTTTTTTTACTGGGATGTTGACAAGTGCCCATGGGAGTTGCAGTGGGAGGAGCGTGGACCTGGGCCGGAGGGTTTATTCTCGCAGTTAATAGGAAACAGAAGATGGCTCGGGAGAGATTTGGCAGAGAGGGAAACTTTTCTGTCTCTTTCAGCTTGGAAAAAGCATCCTTTCTCACCCCAGTCCCACCACAGAAGGAGGAGGGTTCCCAAACACAGCCCAGGGGGGTTGGCAGAGGAGACAGAAAGTGCCCGGTGATTTCACAAGGATAGAGCAGCCTTGGGCCACCAGCAGCGTTTCGGGAGGGGAACCCACCCTGCCTCCCCTCAGGAGCCAGGAGCCATCCCATCTTCTCTCTGAGGCATCAAGGGGTTGGGATGTCCCAGGTGCTCTCACCCTGGAGTATTTTTGGCATCCTGCAGCCCTGTGTCAGGTACAATATCAGCACACAGACGGAGATGTGCTGCTGGCTGCCGTGCTGGGTCGGTGCTGGGCATAGGCATCCGTAGGGATGCATGTGGATCCTGTGCCTGGCTGGGAGAACCCCGACTGTGGCAGGTTGTCTGTGGCTCCTCATCCCAGCCCGTGAGCTGCGGTGCTGCCTCTGCATGTGCTCCCAGGCTGGCCGGGAGCCACGGGCACGGTCCCGACAGCGATCACGGCCAGACTGCTCTGACCGGGGAGAGCCAGGGCAGCCACACACGGGGGGCTGGCAGGGCAGGGCTGAAGTGCTCCCAGAGTCATCCTCCAGCCCTCTGGGACTCTCAGGTGTCCCCCCAAAAGTGGCAGTACTCATCTGGAATGGCAGGCTGGGAAGTGGTAGTCGGCCCTGGCTGGCCATGTGTCCTGGCACTGCTGGCCCAGTCCTGGTGCCAGTGCTCGTGTCCTCACAGGCACCTGCCCCCTTCCATCCCTCCTGCTCCATGCCATCCCTCCCTGACCACTCCATCCCTCCTGCCCTGTTTGCAAACAGGAGATGAAGCACTAGGGCAAATTCCTGAAGCTGCACCAGCCTGGTCCCCCAGCTGCACTGTGTCCCAGTTGTCTGTGGCTACAGGAACTGGTTACCAGAACAAGTCTGTGAGTTACATGAAGTCTCCATGGTGGGGATTCAGAGGACATGACAGATTTTGGGGCTGGGCAAAGAGAAAGGGGGTCACCTTTGGGGGTCCTGTTGGGGACGGGATGATGGCCATGGCAGGGTATGAGCTGTTCCCAGGCTTTGTGCCCTTGTGCAGTGACTGGAGGTGGTTAATCATAGTCAAAGCCTGGTGAAGTTTGGTCAGGTCGTGGCTTTTCCAAAGGCTGACAGTTCTGGACACGCAGCAGCCTGCACGTGTCTGGAGCCACGGCTGACCCACGGCGTCCCACCAGGGTTAATCATTGCCATCAGCTCTGGGACCTGCCTGGAGACAGCAATGGGAACTGGTCCCCAAAATCACAGGGTGAGAAGCCAGCACATCGGGCCTGGAGGGGACTCTCAGCCCACCAGGGTGTGTTGGGCTAGGAAGAGCTGGGCCTCCTGACACAGACCTTGTCACTAACCCAAACTAACCCAAATCCTAACCCTGATTCAGACCATAACCCAAACCCCAGTCATCACCCTGACTTTGATCCTGCCCCTGACCTTGAACCTAACCAAAATTCAAACCTTAACCCTGACTCAAACACCAATCCTCAGGCTGACCCTAACCCAAACCCATACCTAAACCCTTGACCCTAACTCAAACCCATACCTAAACCCTTGACCCTAACTCAAACCCTAACCCTGACCCAGTCCCTAACTCAAACCCTAATCCTGACCCTAATATTGCTGCTGACCCAAATCCTAACCCTGACCCTGACCCTTTGCTCTCCGTTTCATTCTGTCAGGTGGATATTTTGTTTCTTGCCCTGTTGGAAGTGGGACAACCTGGAGCAGCCTCTGGCAACCACTCAGGAACCCCCTGTTCTCACTGCTCACCCCAGTGGGCCCCATGCTGCTGTCTGTGCTTGGAGCTGGACAGAGGGGAAGGATCTGTGTGCTTTGGCCACCCAGTCCTGGCTGGGAGGTCCCCAGGGGCTGCTGGTCCAGCCTCGAGCTGTTGTGCTGGGAGATGTGGCTGCTGCGTTCTGGGAGAGTCTAAATCCCAACTCCCTCCACATTAAGCCCAGGAATCATGAAACTTGGGTTCTAGCCCCCGTTGTTGAAGGAAGGTTCTCCAAAACACGGCTGGGGGCAGCTGGTGGTTTCCCCACCCTGTGTTCCTCACCCTCCCACCCCAGGGCTCCCACCCTTTGGAGGAGTTTGTTGTATTGCAGGGGGGGACATCCGAGGGGCATCACAGCTGGGGAGAGAGACTGCATATTAAAAAAAAAGGAAAGATGGAAAAAATCAGGAGGAAGGAGTCCTGGTTTTGGCACGGGGAGCTTGGGTGAGCGCCGGGAGCTGGGACACAGCCGGACTCTGGGCCGGTGCCGCGCTCGCTGCTGGTGTCCTGATGCTGGAAGGGGGTTTTATACATATATAAAAAAATACTTTCTTCTCCCTGTGGGTGTGTTTTGAAAAGGGGCTTGGGAACAATGAGGATTAACAAGCAGATAGAGAATTAAATGCAGGGTTTGAGTCTTCAAATGTGTGCGCATTTCAGAGCACATGTTTGTGCCAAGACAAACCCTGTCAGGAATAAACATCGTTTTACATGAAAGGCTAATTACAGATTGGTGCTCCATGGGTGGGAGGAGGGAATTTTCACCAATTAAAATGCAACTTTTCTGCTTTTCGTAAAATTGCTGGATGAAAACGCAGCCAGGGGCTGGCAAGGTGCTTGACAGCACAGTGGAAGGGGGGGATGCTCATCCCGGGGATGTGGGTTTTTCCCTCCAGTACCAAAGAGTTTATTTGCCCAGGAGCTGCGGGAGGGCACTGGTTTTTGCCCAACCGCAGTTGGACACCAAGAGAGCCCAGGGCTCTCACCCAGGGAGATGGGACATGGGCAAATGTGGTCCAATCCAACCTCCTGTGGAGCCACCCAACATCAAGAGAGCCTGGAATAACAAGATCCCCAACGTCCTTGAGAGTGTGGGTCATGGAGACACATGTGGACGGCACACAGCCCATGTCGAGAAGTTGTTGCGACCGTAGCTCCTGTTTGTTGGGCAACTTTAGTGTGTGGTAGGTGAATCATCCCTCAAAAATTGCAAGCCAGAGGCAACACAGAGAATAAAAATCTTCCTGGCCTGTGGAGTGGAGCGCTGGGAATTAAAATCCAGCCTGGGCACATGGTGGGTTTCAGCTGCAGAGCACATGCTGCCTTGTTGCTTTTGGACGGATTTCACAGGAATTTGCGTTTCTGGACCAGCTCTGGAGCCTTCGAGGCTGAGGCTGTGGATGGGGAGGACATGATGCAGCTCAGAAACAAGCTTTAACGCCATTTTGCTCCAGCCAGGGTCGAATTTTATGGTTTTGGAAAGAAATGATGCAAAATAAGGCTGGGGCTGATCTTCTCCAAGATGCTGAGCACACGAACCTCAGGCAAACACTCCTCTCCTGCTCCTGCCAAGCCAAACCACAGATTTGTCTCCATCTCTACTTAGCGTGGCCGCGGGAGTGCTCATATTGGGACTTTTCTCTCACATAAGCTGATATCTGTCACTTAGTGGTTACAGGAGGTGGCCTGGGCACCATCTCTTGAAAGTCCCCTGCATCCTTGAGAGGAAGGGAAGGCAGAGAGGCACGATCAGGTGAGGTGTGGTGGGGTTTTTCAAGCAAAATGCATTCCCAACCTGCTCTGCTCCAGTGCCCTGTGCTCGTGAAGCAGTTTAAAATCAGTATTCTGAAACTCTCCTAAGAAAAAGACTGAATGGACACTTGCTGGGTCTGGTCTCTGGGAAGGTGTTGCCTTGTCCATGGCCACGGGACCATGCCACGAAAACAGTAACTGCCTCTTCTACAACAGTCACTTTTTTCCTTCCTCTGTCCTAATACTGCCATGAACACGGCACTGAAAGGGTCTTTAGTCAGACCTGGCCTTGAATAATTCCTCTGAATAATTCCATTTATTCCAATTTTCAGGCTGTTGTGGAATTGTTTTCAAAAGAAGGGAGGGGGGAGAAGTCAGCCAAACCTGATAAAGGAGGACTTTGTTCTGAAGCTTTAGGGTATGGTACCAAGCAGGGCTTGCTATACAATTAATGAGTTTAACTGGCTTTAACTGCACGTGATGCACAGTGGCTGCCACCACACCGCCCCACCTCCGTCCAGAAGAGCCTGTCTGCTTCACTTTGGTGTTCCCCAGCTTTGAGCTGGGGCTCCTTAGCCTTGGTTTGGGGCTCCTCAGCACTGGTTTGGTGCTTCTCAGCATCAGTTTGATGTGCCTCAGCACTGTTTTGGTACTCCTCACCTTCCGTTTGGGCTCTTCATCTTTGGTTTCAGGCTCCTCAGCTTCAGTTTGGGGCTCCACAACTTCAGCCTTGGGGTTCCTTGACTTCAGTTTGGGGCTCCACAACTTCAGCCTTGGGGTTCCTTGACTTCAGTTTGGGGCTTGTCATCTTCAGTTTGGTGCTCCCCAGCTTCAGTCTGGGGCTTCAGAGCTTTGGTTTGTGGCTCTTCATCTTCTGTTTGGTGTTCCCCAGCTTTGGTTTAGGACTCTTTCACTTCTTTTTGCTGCTCTTTAGCTCAGTTTTCCATCCTGCTGTGCATCGTGGTGGCCTCCTCAGATGTGACTTTTTGCATCTGCCTTTATTTAAACCTTGACCATCCAGCCCTGGGACAGGCTGGGCCCGCAGGGGGTGTTGAGCACATGGGGCTGAGCCATTAGGAGTGTTTCAGGCTTTACTTTGAGCAAGCAGAGGATGACGCAAATGGCTTTTCAAGGGCACAAGATGAAACAGCTGCTCGGTCCTCAGTGCAGATGTGCTGCAGGAGCCTCACAGAGGGGGGGACAGCCGGCTGCCCCCCTACAGCGTTCGCCTGGGAAGGGCCACAAGGTTGTTCGGGCTCCCAGGCCACCCCAAAATGGAGCCAGGTAGGGCTAGGAAGGGCTTTGAACGTGCGTGACGAGGTTTGTCACACCAGCAGAGCTTCCCTGTCCCTGGAACAAGTCCAAAAATCATTTATTTCTTGTAGGAGCGGTGCAGGTGGGGAGGAGGATGTGAATTACCTCCCCCAGCTCTCCGCAGAGAAGTGCCAGGTGCTGGGGAAGGTGACCCTGTGCGTCGTGTCCCTGTCCCAGCTGTGCGGCGCGAGCGGGAGAAGCCGCGGGAAGCGAGGGAAGACACTTCCTCCAGTGGCGGATCTGAGGTCACCTCCTGGCCCTTGATCCCTCCAGCCCGGGGTATTTGGGTCAGCGGGAAAGCACAGCTGAGAGCGACGTCCCTTCCTTCTCTCTCCCTGGAGATTTGGTTTTAAAGGAACAAATAGGCTTGGCCACAAGTGCTACACAGTATGATTTTTTAATGGTGTTTTTTGGAACAATGAACTCAATACCGGCGGGGCTTGGATCTGTGTCTCAGCAGTGATATTTTCTTCTGCTGTTTCTCACTTTCCTGCTCCCACTTTATTCTGCTCCCAGAAACCTTTTTCTACTCAGGGAAGTGCCAGCAATGAAGGAGCTTTTCATCCTTCTGAATGGTCTTGCTGGAAAGAAAGCTGACCTGGTGTCCAGCACTTGGGACTCACTTGGACTGACCCTGGGGGCCCTGCCCACCTCTTGCTGCCATGAACATGCAGACACGGTGCTCACAGCCCTCACAGGCATCACCAGCCTCGCTGCTGGGTGGGGCTGAGCCCCCTGGCCCCCACATGCCAGTTCTGCTCTGCCACAGGGTCCCCAGCAGCCTTGTCACCTGCTGGCAGGAGCAGACCTGGTGGCCACAGCCTGGTCCCAGAGCTCCTCCATTGTGGGCACAGCTTGGTGGTGTTGGGCTGGTGGGCAAATGGGCTGGTGGGAAAGTGGGTCACCTCCCCAGCTTTCACTCTGTCTTGAGCCCAGTGTGAGCAGTGTCGGGGAGGATGGATCATCTTGGCCATGTTACTCAGAACAGCTGGAAGGGTTTAAGGTGAAGTTGGACAGGGCTTGGAGCAACCTGGTCTTATTGGAGGTCTTCCTGCCCATGGCAGGGGGTTTGGTATTAAACAATCTTTAAGGTTCTTCCAGCCCACACCATTCTGATTCTGTGTTTTCCTACACCACTGAATCACTTTTCTCCTTGGAGATCCTCAACCACTGTGTTCCTTGTCCATGGTGCAGGCCCCATCGCTTTGGACCAGCCACAGGCCACCAGTTTGGCTGCCTTTGTTAAGCCAAGGTGGGAAGGAATAATTTGTGGAGCTTTAGATGGAGCTTTTCCCCGTGTGAGAGCTGCTGGTGGAATGCTCTCCTTGGTCACCCTCTCTGCTCCAGCAAAGCTGCACCAGCCCCATGCTGGGCTGTTCCCATACCCCAGAGCATCCCAGGACCAGCAGGAAGGTCCCATCAGCTCTGGAGGAAGGTAGGGCTGTGGGTGGCCTGGGCTGGGGTGGCAGCTCGGGCTGCTGCTCTCCCCCAACGCCCCCAAGGAGCAGTGAGGAGCGGGGGTTGTGTACCAGGGGCATCCCAGCTGCTGTTCCATTGCCTCCAGGAGGGGCTGTGTTGGGAGCAGGGTGGGAATGATTATCGGGGAGGGACAGTGAGCCTTCAGTTACCTCTAATACCTCCAGCCCCCAGATCAGAAGTCATCTCCATTTCCCTCTCACCGAAAGCAGAGTGCTTAAAATGCCTTCCCCCCACCCTTAAGCTAAAAATGTCGTTTCTGAAGCATTTTGTGTTTGTATCAAGGCATCCCTTGCAGAGAATGTTTCTTGGGTGTAACCAGACTGGCTTTCCCCCAGCACCCAACTGGGCAGCTTCAAACCCAGCCCCTACAGCTGGTGCTCCCAGGAGGTGGTTGGACTCATGGCACCTTGAAAGACAATCAAGTCTTAACCCGATTCCTGTCAAAATTCTGGCAGCTCCTGAGCTCCTTACAGCCCTGTCCTCAGCTGGATTTGGTCCATCCTTTCTTTTAGGATCTGCCTGATTGCACCTCACAGCTTGATAAGGCTCCGTGGCTCCTGTGGGGGCTTGTCTGTGCTTCGATATCTCGCCCAGGTTATCAGCCACAGAGGGTTGGAGGTGTGGCAGGGCTGGGAATTAACCATCTCATCCAAATCCCCGTGGAAATCACAAGCAAAGATTCCTCCCTTTTTCTCCTGTGGGCTTTAAATCAAGTCATAACTTCTCCAGCGTTGGAGGAGTTGTCGAAATAAAGGTGGTTAAGCCCCATCTGCTTTCCACTGGAGGAATGGTTGCCTCTGCCCTTCACGTCCAGGAAAGTCCAGGAGAAACTTCAATACCTCTTACACAGATTGCCAAAAATAAACCTTCAGTCCCTGGAGTGGATCCAGGGACTACGGCTTCACGTCCAAAGGGGCAGGTTTGGGGCTGTGCTTCACCTGACCTCTGCTACTTTCCCAACCTGTGTTTTTCTGCCATGACTTTCCTCCAGCCTCACCCAGACCCAGGTGGATGGAGATCACTGGCACCACAATGGGAATAAAGAAGGGGGAAAAATTGTGTAACCCACTCTCTGGGGGTGTTTTGGTGTGAATCACACCAGGATCAGAGCCGGGAATGAGGCTGCTTTCTCCTGATCTCCCAGATTTTGCCGAGGTTTCCTTTCAGCGCTGGAGCTCGCCCAGCCCTCCCGGCTTCCCGGGGCTTTGCTGGGAAGTGCTTGGGAAGACAAAACCCCGCTCTGGAAGTGAGGCTATTGTTCTTACTAATTTTAACTTGATGTTCTTCTCCAAGCCTATTTTTATTCATTGCTTGTGGTAAGCCCTTTTTCTAAGGTAGAGCAATTTGCCACAGGACTCTTTTTTTTTTTTGGTGTGTTTACCGATTTTAATTGAGTGATATCTCCTCTTTAAAAACCCAAAGCTGGAGGAGCTTTGAAGCGCCCATTGCTGAGCCTCCCACCCCGAGTTTGCTTTGATCTCTGCAGGTGAGTGTGCATTTTTGGGGCCAGAGATTGATCCTGCTTATTTGCATGTAAATCCCCGGGTTATTAAGATCAGAATCTGGCCCTTTAAATTTAATACTTTGCTTTATGCTTTTATTTCCGCGTTTCTTAAAGTAATTTCCAAAAATAACAAACTTCAAACATGACTGGGCCATCTAACGTTTTACTGCCTTGGCTGGAGTAGAAGGAACATTTCTGGAAGTATATTATCCAATTTAACGAGCCTTTCCCATCCTGGCGTTGCTCCCACCCCTCACCCCCTCTCGGAGTTGTTTTGGACGGCTCTTTGGATCCGTGCCACCTAATCCTATTAGAAGGACTTTCATTACACTGTGCCTTGTGTTTATAACCAAGAAAATCAGACGGAGAGGGGGGTCCTCTCCCTCGCCCTTCTTTTCGCCTGGTGTCGAGACAAGAGCCCGGCCGGTCCCACGAGGTTCCCGCGCAGCCCTCGCTTTTCATTTTATTGCTCCGCTCTGCATTTATTAAAGAAGATTTTGAAGTAAATTGGGTCCTTGTGAACTTATAATTAATTTGGAAGGGTCAGCTCTTCCCAGGCTGGGGAGGGCTTCTTTGTGTGGTCCTTTTTGAAAGACAGAGGTTGGAGAGGCTGTTCCATAGCTGGGATTTGTTTTTAATAGGGACCTGGCTATTTTCTGAAGATCTCAGGGCTCTGGAAGGATGGGGTGTTTTTGTGTGGGGCTGTGCTGAACAGGTTTGCAGAGCCCTTGTTTGGGTTAAAAAAAAAACAACCCTGAAAGAGGTATAAAAAAAGCAAGGAACACGTGTCCTGGGGCTGTGCTCGACAGCCCAGAGCCAGTGTTTGGAGCTGGGAGCGGCTCCAGGAGGTCCCCCCCACTTGGGTGCTGAGGAGGGTTGGAGGCCCCTTGCCCACCTGCCCATTCTGCCCTGCCCCACACACCGGCGAGGGGACCCCTTCTCATCAGACCTGAAAGCATTTAAGTTTTGTTCCTTAGCCCATTGCTTTTCTTGATACATTGCCTTTCCTCCCCAAAATAGTCACATAAACCATTAAAAAGAGGAGGTGGAGGGCAGGGGGAAACGATGGACAAGAGGAAATGGCCTCAAGCTGTGCCAGGAGAGGTTTAGGTTCGATGTTAGGAAAAACTTAGTCCCTGAAAGGGTGGTCAAGCCCTGGCACAGCTGCCCAGGGCACTGCTGGAATCATTGTCCCTGGGGGGATTTAAAAGCCATGTAGGTGTGGCACTTGAGGACATGGCTTAGTGCTGGGTTTGGCAATACTGGGGGAATGGGTGGACTCGAGGATCTTAGAGGGCTTTTCCAACTGTAACAATTCCATGATTCCACGATGGGCTGAAATAACCTGTGAATAGTAAAAGTTTCTGGGAAAAGACAGACAGACAGACAGACAGTGGTTTTCTCCAGAGGTGACTGGAAGGAGACATGAGGGGATGGTCCTTCTTGGGCATCACCTGGCAGGGCCAGGGGTTTAATCTAACCTGGCATCACCACGTGTCTCCATCAGCTCAGCTGCAACAAGGACTCATCTCTGAAGGTGGGGTGAGGGGGAGGTGAGGAGTCCTGACTCTGGAGAGGGGATGGATGAGTGTGGTACCTGGGAATGCAGACCTGTAACTCAGGATGGGAAACTCCTCCTAGCCAAAGTCGGGGAGCAGAGGATTCTGAGGAGCTTGGGAAGATTTTGGCCTGGAGGTGTCCTGATGGAAGTGGCACCAGTGAGGGCATCATCACACACACAGCACAGGGTGTTAGGAAAAGGTGTTGGAAGCTCAGTGCATTCCCTGGGGCACATACGAACCCAGTGGAGAGGAACACAAGGACAATTTGTCCACACCTCCAACTCTGCCCCGTCCACGATGCCATTGGGCAGCACAAGTGGTGTCTGTGTTGTTGACGAGCTGCACTGTTAATTAACAGCGTGATGGGGCTGCCTCTCTGCCATCAAGCCTGGAGTCAGTCTCTGTGCCCCCCCTGCCCCTGTTTGATGTCTCACCCTAACCATGACCTGTCTTTCTCTCCCCAGCATGGGTCGGCTCCTTGGCCATGGGCATGATTTTTTTCTGCTCTCCCATTGTCAGCATCTTCACCGACCGGCTCGGCTGCAGGACCACGGCAGCCATGGGAGCTGCCATCGCCTTCATCGGGCTCCTCTGCAGCTCCTTCACCAAGTAAGGCTGGGGAGGGGGCACACCGCTCCCTGGAGAGCTCTTCTTCCTCCCTATTCCCTGCAACCCCCCTGCCAACACATTGCTGCTGCCTCTTGGGGCAAAGCAGGTGCCAGCTGAGAGGTGCCCTGGCATCCCTACACCCACCTGTGCTCAGTCTGTTTCTTTACAAATTGAACCAAGTTGCTCTTTTGCACTTATATTAAAAAAAAAACCAAACAAATTTTACCTGAGCAAGGGACTGTATTTTATGGGATTTCAGCCCTCAGGTCCTTAATTTGATCGTCAAAATAGGGAGGAGAGGTTGGTGTGCCTGTCATGGGTAGCTCCAAAGAGGCACTCACAGAGAAAACTGTTCTCCTTTGCAACCATTTTCACATTTGTGCTGGAAGTAAATTAATGCTTAAAATAATATTTGATGGATTACACCTAAGAGGGAGTTTCTGTGCAGGGCAGACAGGGAGGGGGACATGGACAGGATCTGGAGCAGTTTGTGGTGTTCCTGCTCCGGTTCAGGCGTCTGCAGCAGCACAGGGCCATTGCTGTTCCTCTTTTTCCATCCCTGATCCCATGCCACGAATTTCTGCTGGCAGGCACTGGCTGATGTGCATTTAAATGGCAGGTGTACCTGTGTGTCTTTCCAGCCCAGACGCTGGCATCTTTGTGGGAGCAAAAAGAGGTCACCTCTGAAGTAATTTAAGTGACACTTGTTAAACAGTCTCAGAGGCACCATGGAGACACCTCCAAAGCAGCATTTGCCTCAGTTCTTCTGAACAAAAACATTGCTTTGGCTTGGATTTCAGTTAAAATCAATATTGTTTTAATTAAAATGCTTCAAGAAGTGGAGTTTTTAAAGCAAATACACACTAGTTTTCCAGAAGGCAACTTGCTTGTGCTGTGCTCCTCCTGCCCACCCTGCGTGGCAGCCAGTGGGAGCAGAAAACCAGCTCCCACTCACACTGCTCAGTGAGACCCTTGGGCTTGTCCCAGCCCTGGTTCCCTGGATCCCCAAATCCTCAGCTGCAGGAGCCCCCCGTTGTGCTGGGAGTGGGGATGCAGCAAAGGCCCTGGGGCTGTGGCCGATTGCAGCCGGGGTTTTTGGGACACTAAACCCATCTCAGGCAGTGGCGTGGAAAGAACCACCCTCTGCAATTTCCTCGGAGGTGCCACTGCCTTGTGTTCCCAAAGATAACAGCAATCAGACAGGGTGCAGTGGGTCCTGAGGGAAGGTGTGCCCTGGCAGTGCAGGTCACAGCAGCTTCTCATATAATCCTGCTTTCCTTCTAATCAACAGAGCTTGGACATTTTTCCCCCCTGTATTGTACAATGTTTGTGCAAAGAAAAAGAGCTGATGGCACCCCGGCCGCTGAGAGTGGCTGGTGGTGTTGGGCTTGAAAAGAAAATCGAACAGTACAGACAGAGAAGAATATTATTTCCAGGAGAGCTGCAGAACTGAAATCCCCATTTCCTGCCTCTCACTCTTGGATCACATTCCCTTGGCCCCCTTCCAAGGGAGAAAGGAGCCCCTCTGCAGCTGGACCAGAGCGGGGAAGCTGTGGGGGCGCGGCCGAGCGGAGCCGGGGGAAGAGCAGCGAGGCTGCAGGGCTTGGCACTGCTCCACCCGGGTGCTGAAGGCTGCTCCTGAAATTCAGAGCATGTGGCTGCTGCTCACCCAGAACGATGGAGAAGCTTTTTTCTGGTCCCCCTTGCCAGCTCCCCCCACCACAACTGGAGATGACCCCCCAGTGCTGACTTGGCTGCAGGCACTGGTGCAAAGTAGCACAGCCTGGGTTTGGTGGGATGAGGCAGGGCTGCATCAAGGCTCATCCCCCCTTTATCTCCTGGTTCCTCTGAAATGGGTTTGTTTTGTCCAAACAGAGGAGCAGCAGTTCCCAGCACTACCCAAAGCTGATCCAAAAACCCTCTGAGCCACCAAGCCTGTGCAGCCGGACTCCAGCACCCAGCTCAGGGCCTCCTGCTCTCAAAATGTTGGGAGTTTGATACAAAAACCGTGAAAGAAACCAAATATTCTGAAATGCTGAGCTCTGGGGAAGGCTGAATGGGAGTGGGGCGAGGCTTTTCATCTCTGCTGCCTTGCACAGGGGTGTCTCCTGCAGTTGTAATCAGCTCAAGCCACCAGAGATCTCGTGTGCCCTCAAGAAAAGAGAAACCCCAGTTAAGGTGTCACCTTCCCTCCAGTGTGAAGGGGGGTGTTTTAGCATCTTTAGATGATGGACAGTTCAGCAGGGCTGCCTTCATATGCCCTCCCAGTCCTCCTCTGCACAGCTAAGTGTTCTGTGGGGATGGATGAGTCCTTCTTCATCTGCCCCTCCTTCCCCTCTGCAATTTCTGCCCAGTTTATCCTGCAGAGAGGAATCCCCCAAACTTCTGCCAGTAGGGATGAACCAGGGCTGTTCCCACTGAGAGCTGGAAGCGAGAGGCAGCTGATGGAGGGAGACCGCTTTGGCCCAGGAGATGTCATTATCCACAGGCAACCTCGTTATCCAAGGGAGACGATGCCGCCCTTCCCACCGGAGAGCAGCTGGCCGATTCCCAGTAAGCAGGCTGGGAAATCCCACCTAAGAAGCGTGGCTGGAAGGACCCCCTGCTCATGCAAGGGTGTCTTAGCATCAACAGGGAGCAGATGGGAACCGGGGCATTTGTCTCCACTTATCCGACGCGTCAGCTTAGCTGCGGCACCAGAGCTGGTGTGACCCGGCCGAGATGGCCCGCGGTGGTGCGTGGGAGGTCGGAGACAGCCTGCGTGGTCCAGCTGCTTCCCTGGCTCCCACAGAGGGGGCTTCTGATGTGGTTTCATTCTGGAGTAGCTGGAAAGTGCCTTTCCTGACAGTCATTTGTCTTGGAGCCGCTGGGCACAGCAAGCATGTTCTGCTTTCTGCTTGGCAAGCCAAAGAGACGAGCGTGTAATGGAAGGAATGATGTGCTTGTATAGGTTTTCCCAGCTTCCAGCTGCTCTGTTAGATGTGGGCTGCTGTCTGCTCGCTTGTTTCACAAGGAGCACTCAGTACTGCACAGGAGGGCTGGGCACTGTGAGCTGCCCGAGGGCCTCTGTCGCGCTCTCCTCCCAGGCAGTGCCTCATGGCACCCCTTTGCAGTTGGATGTACTGCCTGGTGATGAAAAAAACCCATCCTTCATCTGGAGAGAAACACAACAGGTTGTTTGCATGGCCTAACACCAGGCTCCTTTCTCAGATGCTTCTGTTGGGAAAATTGGGTTGGCCATTGGGAAGCAGCTCCTTCCAAGGGCTCTCAGGACTCTCCATCTGTTCTATAGAGCAGCACTTCACTCCCTCCTTGAGTGCAGCCACCAATGTAAGGTACAAATGAGATTTATTAACTGTCTAATTTAATCTCCCAGAGGAGCTTAAAGAAGAAGAACTTAATTAACCAACCTGGAGCTTGGGCAGGAACACCATGTTTCCTTCCTACGTGCCTAATAACCAGCAGGATTGGTGCTTTCAAACACTGGGTGCAGAATGTTTTGAATTAGTCCTTTCAGTGGAAAAATAAAAAGGATTTCTGGCTAAAAATAGGCCACCCTTCCTACCTAAGAAAATCTTGTTTGCTGTAATTTAAAAACCATTGAAGTTACGTCAGCTTCCCAAGGAGGGCGGGTTGGCTGCTGCTTCTCCTGGCTGCAGAAAGCTCTCCCAGCTAAACTCGGTTTTCCCGAAGATTTGATGTGCCGGCTGTGAAGTGAGGATAATCCTTGCTTTGGCTAGGGAGTAACCTCCTCGGGGTCAGCCTGTCTGTGTAGCACCTGTGGTATGTGAGACCTGTGCCTTGACACCTGGGTTTGCAGGGCCACGGGGCAGGAGGCTTCCTGACCTTCCGTGCCTCTGCCTAAAGTCACCAGCCCCATGTGGTTTTTTTGCCCACTAGGTCTCTGGAAGTTCGTTATTTCACGTATGGGATCCTCTTTGGCTGCGGCAGCTCCTTTGCCTTCCAGCCATCGCTGGTCATCCTCGGTCACTACTTCAAGCGCCGCCTCGGCTTGGCCAACGGCATCGTGGCTGGCGGCAGCTGCCTCATCTCCGTGCCGCTGCCCTTCTTCCTGAAGATGGTTGGGAAGGCCATTGGGCTGGCACATACTTTCCAAGTACTCAGTGCCTTAATGCTCATCCAGATCTTCTTGTCCATGACCTACCGGCCCATCCTGCCGCCTTCCTGCGACTCTCAGCACGATGGGCAGGACAAGCTGGGCAGCCGGAGCGTACGGCAGCAGTGCTGGGCCCAGACGCGCAAGTATTTCAACCTGAGGGTTTTCCGGAGAAAGACCTATCGGATCTGGGCCTTTGGGATCGCTACTGCTGTCCTGGGATACCTCGTACCTTACATGCACCTGGTAAGACCCTTGGCTGGGACTGGAAGGGGAAGGAGATCCAGAGCTCCTGCAAGCGAGGAGGAGGTGGCAGGGTGGGGATGGGCAGTAGGGGCAGAAGCACCAAAAGCCTGGAAGCCAAGAAAAGGCTGCACATCCTGTAAACCGGAATAGTGATGAGAGGATAGGGCCTTTTAATGCCTCTGTGTCCTCTGAGCCAGGGTGGGCAGAGCAGCTGCTTCCCACGGCTCCCAAGGACAAGCATCGGTAACAGGAGAGGAAGGGCCTGTTGGGTTTGGGGTGGGCAGAGGTGATGTGTGTGCAGGTCAGCGTGGTGAGGACATGAGGGTCACACAATCACCCCCAAAAACACGAGCCAGCTGCAGGAAATCTCATCCCCTTTGGGGAGGTGACAGGGATCAACTTTACTGAGACGTCATGTCCTTGTGTCCTTCCCTCCATCGTAGGTAAAATACGTGGAGAAGCGATTTCAAGAGACCAAAAAGGACTGGATCCTCCTGGTTTGCCTCGGAGCCATGTCAGGGCTGGGGCGCTTGGTTTCAGGCCGTATTGGCGACTGCATCCCTGGGCTGAAGAAGATTTACCTGCAGGTACGTTGTGTCCAGCACTCTCATAGCTGCTGGCCAACAACTGTGGGTCAGGGAATGGCATCTCTATTTTGGTCTGCTTAATCTGGTCAACCACAGAGTGCAAACCCTTTACTGATTATTTTCTAACAGCTTTATCTGCAGTTAGGGGAGAAAATTTACTACAGAAGCGTGTAAGGGAAGTTACACACTTGTCCAGTGTCCATTCAGCAATGAAAGTCCATGGTACCAACTCTTCCCAGACTACTGACACCCTCTCACCTTCCTGTGGTTTTTGAAGAACAAACTGCTGAAATCTAGCAGCTAATCCAGCAGCTAATCCTTCTTAACCCTTCTTAAAAGGTTGTTCTTAAGGGCCTCTCTGAGACGAGTGCAGCGGATGGATGGCATTGCTGGGTCCAAAGGAGGGAGCAGTGACATTGACTTGTTCAGTGTCACCTTCATGACTCTTTCTGCTGCACATGCCCACTGCTCATGGCCACTTTTGCCTCCCCAGGTTGCGTCCTTCATGCTGTTGGGCATCCTGTGCATGATGATCCCCCAGTGCCAAGGCTTTGAGGGCGTCATTGTCATCTGCCTCTTCCTCGGCCTCTGCGATGGCTTCTTCACCACCATCATGGCCCCCATCGCCTTCGAGCTGGTGGGGCCCATGCAGGCGTCCCAGGCCATAGGGTACCTCATGGGGCTGATGGCTGTGCCCATGACCGCGGGTACACCCATAGCAGGTTGGTAGTGCCGTGGGGCTGGACCTGGGCCGGCTCTGGGAGGGCCATGCTGGGGGCAGCTTTCGCCCATGGCGGTATTTTGGCGTAAGACTGGGCTCTCGGTGTGGAATTTTCCGGCTTATCGTGTCACAGGGGGGTGGAAGCACCGGTGTGGCATCACTCCATGCTACGTCCTGTAGTGTCTCGTGGTCTTTCTCCAAAGGTGACCATTGCGGGAACAGTGAACCAAGGTCACATTAACTTGATTTCTGCTTGAAGATGAGCTAAAAATTGGCAGATATTAGTTTTCTAGGATTGATTCAAAGTTAGAGATGGAGACACCTCAGCTCCACAAGACTTGGGTCTGTGTTTAAGCACAGCAATAACCCCAACATCCTTAGCAGTGCTAGGCGTCAGAGCTGCCCCTGAACAGCAGAACGTCTGCATCAGCAAGCAACAAACTAAAGCTGGATAAACTCCTCTGGTCTCTCTGCTTCTGGCAGCAAAGTTCAGTTTAACACTGTCATGAAGGAACTTGGGGTCTGAAGACCCTCACTGTGAGGGTGCTGCTGCAGGACCCCCTGCATTGGACTTACTGGGTGAAGGGGCCCATTTCACTGACCAAATCCCCAGGGAAGTGTCTAAGCAGGAGAAGCTCAGAGGGATTTTCCGATGCTGATCAATGGCCATGTGTTATTCTCCAAGGCTGCCTGCCTGTGTTGGAACTTGCCAAACGAACAAATGAAGAACCTTGTTGGGTTTTAAGGGCTCGGCTGCTGTTTGTGGCTGGCAGAGTAGATAAAATATCTGAAAGCAAAGCAGGGTTTCCAGATGGAGAGAGTCTGCAGAGGAACAGCCTCTTCCCACTTTTCCCATTGTCTCCTGGCTGGCAAGCCTCTGGGAAGAGCCACCTGAGGTGTTTGGTTTAACGCGTCGCAGCTTGTATTTGGGATCGTCTGGGATGTGTCCGACTGTGTCCTGTTCTGGTTAAACAGGAAGGATGGCTGAGGGTTTTCTTCTTGACTTCTTGGTACACAATGTTGACTGCACACATCCTTCAATCCAGGGCATAAAACCCTTCAAGAAATGCAGTGGAAAAAAAAAAAAGAGATTATTTAAAAAACCCAAATCTCCTCAAATCTGGTGGTTGACGCAAACTGCAGCTCTCATGGGAAGGAGGAAACAAGCCGGTCATTAGACTAATGAGGGCTTCGACTGGTATGGCTCTAACCTCCCTCGTTCTTCTCTTCCAGGATACCTCAATGATTATTTTGGGAATTACGACGCGGCCTTTTACTTCGCCGGAGTCCCCCCTATCATCGGCGGCCTGGTGCTCTCCGTGGTCCCGCTGGTCCATCAGAGGATGCTGAAGAAGCAGCGCCTGGATTCCGGCAAAGACAAGATGCTGGTGTCGGAGGCCGTGGTGAACGGGGAGCTGCTGCCGGGCTGCCCGGCCTCCGAAGCGCACATGTGACGCCGCTCCCCGCGCGCCCCGCGGCCACCAGCAGCCTCTCTGTAGCCCCAGCACAGGCCTTTTCCAGACAGACCATAATTCCCAGTGATTGCAGATGCACTATGTTTGTAAAGGAGAAAACACAAAAAGTTCTTCTGGTTAAAAGGCTCTTAACTTGCAGAAATGCTCGTTCTCGGGACAGTTTTGATTGCAAAGCCACCTTTTTTTTTTTTTTTCCTCTAACCGTTTTTCTGAGGAGAACTCTCACCAGGATTCAAACTTGATCGATCTCCCGCTCCTCTCCCCAGTTTTCTATACGTCACAACAGAGGTTTACAGCTAATAATTGCCTTTTTCAAGCAGGCCACGGATGGAGCTTGTTGAACCTTGCAGCTGTCCATCCTCCTCCTCCTCCTCCTCTGGTGTCACTGGGGTGTCACTTCCAAGGGAAACAACCCCCTCCCCATCCAGCACCAGGGCCCGTTTGGAGCCAGCGATCCGAAGGAGGAAGCACTGCTCTAGTCCGATGCACAAACCAAATAAATGTCAGCAAGTTCAGCTTCCACCTTCTTCTCTCCTCACTTCCCGCTGCTCTCCTGCACATCCAGGGAGCTGCAGCCGGCACGATGGGGAGCTCGGCCGGCTCCACCAAATGGAGCCACGTGGGAGCACACCCTTCCTGCAAAATATGCCTTAAAAATGCACGGATGAGACCAGCAGGTCCCTTGGCCACTTTCCACCTCTGTTTTCTCACCCAGTGACCAACGATTGGGCTTTTGAGGTGCAAAAGAGGGGGGCAGCTCCTGGCACAGCCCACAGTAGCTGGATCCACAGGGTCAATCCCTGGGATTGCCACCGGGACAGGCACTTCAGAGGCATCAAGGCACACAGGGATGGGACAAAGCCCTGTGAGTCCTGGACCAGCTCTGTGCTGGGACGTGGCTTCCCTGCTGGGCACAGTGGCACCCATGGGTGTGGGGATGCTGCTGGCTCAGGGCGCAGGGTGCCACTGCTCTTTTTTAGGGGCCAGTTGTGTATTATGCAGCAATAACCAGGAGTCAGTATTGGCAAGGGAAGCCCAGTGTTCCAAAGGGTTGGAAAGCCCCAGTAGCATTTCACTCGTCGCCTGTGTGTTGTCGTGGGGAGCTGGTGCAGGGTCAGTGCTGTCCCTGGGGGGAGAGGGAGAGAGCACAAGGAAATCACACAGCCAGTGGGTACCCACCACACAGAGAGACAGCAGAGTTCAGCCTTGTGGAGAAATTCATCACTGCCCAGAGAAAATTTTAGAAATTCCAATTGCCCAGAAAAGCTGTGGCTGCCCCATCCCTGGAACTGTTCAAGGCCTGGTTGGATGGGGCTTGGAGCAACCTGGGATAGCGGAAGGTGTCCCTGCCCATGGCAGGGGGTGGGACTGGATGGGCTTTAAGGTCCCTTCCAACCCAAACCATTCCATGATACTGTGATCATCTCCAGGCAGTGCTAATGAGTGTGGTTAACGAGCGAGGAGGGAAGTTCTCCTGCCCCAGTGGGTCCCTGTGTAAATGAGGAGCCAACAGCGACTGGGGTACCTTTTCCTGGGAGAGAGCAAGAAACAAAACTCACTTTTATCCTGGCTGCAAACCCATCCTTCATTGAATTTTCATTTTGTTCAACTGCCATTAAAAAACTGAGACGCCTGAAGGGGGACATGGGCCATGGGAATCACCCCTTGGTCCTCAGGCGAGTGTGGGGGTTTGTAACACCAATACAAATCTTTGCTGTGGATATTTGGGTTCAGTGGAAGGCCCCTCCTGTGGGCAGTGGTGGGACATTTGTACATAGGCCCAGGCCCCTGCATGCCCCTCTGGCCCTGTTTTTAACCTATGTTGGTTAATGCGTTGTAAGGTTTTGTGGTCCTGTGGCCCTTCATGTCCCTGTACGAGCTGGAAAATTACCTGGTGTGTTGTGATGTGTCTGTTTATGACTATAAAATGAGATGTCTACTTGTCTCTTTCTTCAACACGCTTTTCCATGACTGTTCTTACCCTTCATGGCATC
The DNA here is from genome assembly GCA_035584735.1 of Pseudotriccus pelzelni. Taxonomy (NCBI): domain Eukaryota; kingdom Metazoa; phylum Chordata; class Aves; order Passeriformes; family Tyrannidae; genus Pseudotriccus; species Pseudotriccus pelzelni. Next base: position 18,679,201 of record JAWMRA010000146.1, on the reverse strand, counting down.
ATCTGCTGTGGCTCTGCTGACCCATCGCTCAGTTTGGGGAGCCACAGGAGGCAGCTGGAGCCACTCGGGCAGGCAGGGCAGGCACCACGGTGTCCATGCTCCGCTGTGGCGGGATCTGCCAGGCTTAGCCTAGGACAGGGTGTTGAAGTGGTGTATTTCAGGTGGGAATGAGGTATCTTCAAAGCCCTCTGACAGCTGAAGGAAAGAAAGAACTCATCGTAACTCCTTCTGCGTGGTTTGGGGCATTTGTTCACATCGGAGTTCAATGAAGTTCCTTAAATTGTATTTTTTACCTTAATGCCCTCTGAAGGAGAGCTTATGAAGCATTGAAATTCAAGAAGTAGCTTCTTCAGGCCAGGCAGAGGATGTGCAGAGCTGCCTCCAAACCCTGTCTGGGCTGAGCGAGCAGCTGCACAGCAGAGCCCACTGATCGCTGCGCCCAGACTTTGTTGCGGTAAAACCTCCCTGGCTCATAAAGTGATTTATGGTTCAAATCCCAAATTTCTGCAGAATTCACTTGCCTTAACTGCTCCACATGCCTGCAAAGGTCTTTCCCTGGGGGCAACCTGCATTTGGTGCAATCGGTGCTTAGCACTGCAGTGGCATCAGGGCGGCTCCGTGTCAATCTCTGCACAGGAAAGGGGCTGGCACCCACATTTGTTCCCAAAACATTTTGGTCTCTGTCCATGGCAAACCCCATTTTGGTCAGAGGTAGCCAGCCCTCATCCTATCCCAGACTGATGCCTGGTACCAGCCTCCCAAAACTGCATTCAGCATCTTTATCTGGCTGAAATCCTGCCCGTGCTGAAGACAGGGGCAAATTCTGCAGCAGGGAAGGCAGATTTGAACAACAGCAATGAAAGGGCCACCTTGTCAGCAAACACTGATGGGAACAGGAAGGGCAAAGGTTGGAGCGGTCTGACAACATAAAGGGAGTATTTGGGGTTGATTTGTCAGCAAACTGGTGCTGTGGGTCTAGTTTGGCTCTTTGGGGTAGGACTTGTGCAGCTGGTGCCATGTGAGAGGTGGGATTGTGGTGATCGGAGCATCTGTGAACAGGGAGGAATTGCACTGGTCTCTGAAACCTCCTTTTAGTCCGTGGTGGTCTGGTGATGTGACACCAAATGGGTCCCTACCTGCTGCAAAAAGCTTCATCCCCAAGCCCATCCTGTTCCATTAGGATCCGCTCATCCTGGCCCAGCACACCCACATCCTCCTTGGGCAGGTGAGGGCTGAGCAGGCAGTCACGTTCACAGCTAGAACTGCCTTTTACTCAGTTTTCTAATTAAAAAACCCAACCTTCTCCCTCCCCTGTGAGTGCCAGGCTGTGATTCCTGCTCCAGGAAGGAAAGGGGGAGCCCGACACTCCAGGCTAAGCCAGTTTTAGGAGCCAGCAAGGGCAGGGGAGCAGGTTGAGCCGCTGAGGTGGGAAAGGGGTGGAAGGGAGCAGGGAAGGCCCCACTTCACCCCATGGCCGGTGTGTTTCAGAGCTGCAGAGCCTTATGTAAGTGTACAGTGAGCACGGGACGTGTCCCAGCAGCGCCCGCTCGGGGCTGGGCTGGGGCTGCCTCTTAAATCTTTACCTTGAGGGTGTTCAAAACCAACTTGTTGTCTTTTCTTCTTTTTCTTTTTTTTTCTTTTTTTTTTTTCCCTACTGCTGCAGAGCGAGGCGTTGGATTTAACTCCTCTCACTCCTGCCATGGAGCAGGACAGCCGAGCTGGGAGGGCCCTGGAGATGGTGGTGTTTGCGATGGGAAGGGTAGCAATGCTGCAGGAGGTGCCTGGGAAGTGCCGTGATTCATGGCTCAGAGCTTTTTTCAGTTGTGAAACCATCTGCAGGAGCTGCTGCATTGCAGTGTGGCCTGTCCCGAGGTCCTGTGGCCAGGGACACACACACGTCTGAGTCCCATAGCTTAATTTTAACAGATTCTGGCCACTCACTGGCTGAGGCTGAGGTTTTCTCACATTTCTGTGGGAGCTGTGGGAAGGCCACATCCTAATTGCCATCCAAGCCTGAGGGCTTCTGCAGGTCCGCTGCAGTACCATGGGGTTTGGGGACCCCCAATTTCAAGAGGTTTTGGCTCTGCCTCCCATCAGTATGGTGGTTTGGGGCTACCAGTCGAGGAGCTTCATCACTTTCTGGGCTGAGCTGCCTGGAGGAGCCAGGAGGCAGGTGGTCTGCAGCTAGGCAAGGACATCCCCTCTTTTCCCTGTGTGGCAGAGCCACGGGAATGTTCTGCATGGCAATAGAGGGTCTCTTTGGTACGTGGGTGCCAAGAGCGACTTGCTCTGGCAGCCTGATTTGGTGCTGAGGATCTCACCTCCTCTTGCTCAGATCACTCCAGTTCAGCGTCTTGGGAGGCTTAGGATGGATTTCAACCCTGTCTGGTGTCTGCATCTTTTTGTGGCCTTATGTTCCTCAGAGTGAAAACCTGGATGAAGGTGAACTTGGACCAAATGCTCTGGACTCAGGGGGACAGATCCAGCTGAGAACTTGGCCGTCCCTCCATCCTTCACTGCAAACCATTCCCAGCTTTCATGTGCTTTTGTACCCCACAGTTTTGTTTGGGGGTTACCTTGGTTATTTTAGCTTCAGTCATTTTCATGCTGGCAGAGTTTGCATCTCCTTATCCAGCTGGAAGTGGAAAATCGGAATGGCTTTGAAAGCCCCGGCTCCTTCGCCAAGGCGAGCGGAGCAGTCCCTCCCTCCGCCTTTGTGCCACCAAACCTGAGCTCGAGCAGCTCTTTTGGGTGCTTACAAGCCACGCTTGTAACCTCTAGGAAGAATGATGTGATTGAAAATTGCTCCATAAATACCCCTCTGAGGTCCTCTGTATAATTCCGGGAGGGGATGGAGCTGGCAGCAGAGAGGGGATCCACAGGCCAGTAACAACCCAAAATAAAGCTGTTTCCCTTCCTTTTGAGAGCCCTTGGAAGAAAAGCAGACAGAGGGGTGGATGGAGCTCTGAGTGGGTGTAGGAGCCCTGGGCGTGTCTGCAGGGGTGACCCTCCCTGTGCCACGGGGTGAGACTCGCTCCAGGCTCTTTATCAGCCTGGCACGGCCACGCCGTGGACTTTGGCCCTGGTGACAGTGAGGTTATCGCTGGGCTTTGGTGGGTTCACCCCACACAGCCCCTCTCGGGGGGGGCTTTGTTGGTTTGCTTTTTCAAACATTGCAATGCCCTCGGTGCCCCTCTCGAGGACAGACACTGCGAGTGTCCCCACGTCCCCTTCTTCCCATGCACTGTGGTGGCAACGCTCCCACCACAGCTGCGGGGCTGGGACCCATATTCCCAGTGCAGGCAAGGCAGGAGAGGAAAGACACAAAATTTCACCTGTTTCCTGCAAAACATGGCTTTGAAGGAGGCTCTCTACCTCCAAAGTTTCTCCTCTTTTTGTACCATACTCCCCACATTCCCCCTACATCCACCTCCGCCCGGCACGGCGAGCGTAGCCCTTACCCGTAGCGTTAGAGACAAGGCTTAGTGTCTATTTTACTGAGGAATTAAAGTCTTTTTTCCCTTTTTGTACATTTTTAATCGTGGTGTGGCAGGTTTTCGCGTGGAGTTGATGCTCCTCTCGTGGTGGGTGACAGCCAAATTGCCCGAACGCAGTTGGGGTTTGGCTGCCGAGCGCGCTCGCTCCAATCATTTCGGGAAAGAAAACGACTTCTCGAGGCCTGAACTTTCCCAGCATATCCTGTTTCAGCTGTTTGAACCCGTTAAAGCCAGAGGCAGGATTTTTTCTGGGGGAGGCTGAGGGCAATTAGGAAATTACCCCTCTCTCCCTCCCCTGCCCTGAAATCCAGCAGCATGAAGCCAAATATTTGCTTTCAGATGGGTGGATTTTGGAGCTGGCTCCACATAAGAGCACCGGGGCGGAGGCTTGAATTTTGGCCGTTTCGGGTAATTGTTTTTAAAGCAGGACCTCCAAGCTTGCTGCCATCAGCCCTGGCCAGCAGATTCCGATGCCATGCCTCTCTCCAGCCTTGTCACAGCTGGCATTTGCTTCCCTGTTGATGGAAAACAGCCTGCCCATGGGTTTTTGGGGTGGGATGCATTTCTTCGCCCTACGATGTGCTGGTAACGCTCAACCTCACAATGTCTGTACCCACTAGAAAGACTCAATAAAAAGCTGCAAGCACTGTGAGTAGCTTTGCAACCTCATTTTTTTCCACTGTGCTGCTGGCTCTGGCTCAGCAGGAGTCATGTGTAGCTCCAGAATTGGTCCTGGGAAGTGCCCAGGCCTGCTGGGCACCCTGGGCAGACCAGCAGAGCCAGTGGTCCAAAAGCAATCACTCAATTCAATGCTGAAATTAGATCCTGAAGCCTAAAATTATTTTTTTTTTAATTATTTTTTTTTATTTTTTACATCTGCTTCTTGTAAGCGATTTATATCCCCTGAAAATTTTGTATCTGGAAGTAAAGTATTTGAATGTGTGTCTTAAAAGTATGACTATCCTTTCAAATGTGAATTTCTGATTGTTGGAAGAAAAAATTAATAAATAAAAAGAAAATACCTACCCCATATTAGCACATTTTTGTAATTAATGTTTTCTGAATGTTGTTTAAAAAAATTGTGTAGAATAAACCAGTTTTAAAAAGAAAAGGGGTCCATGCCTTGTGTTTTGCCTGGTCTCCTCACCCCATGGCCAGTCTTGGGCATCGGTCCCCCAGCAGCTTTCCCAGATGCTGCCAACTCTTCAGAGGCACTGGAAAAGCAACAGTTTAACCTGGGAACTACTTTTATCGAGCACTTGATACACCTTGAGGAAAGACTGTGCCAAGGTCCTGGTATCTAACAGGGGATAAGATGTTCCCACACAACCCTGGAGGGTGAAAGCTGGAGGTGGCATCGGCAGGCGGATGGTCCTTGTCCCACCCAATGCATCAAAAGCTAAAAATAATAAGGAAAGAAAGCCCTGAGAGCATCACCCAGAGGGGGTCAGTGCCCAGGATGAGCCCCCAGCCACCCAGACAAGTTCCTCTCTGTTCCACTGGGTACAACTTTGGGTCTGGCCCCTTCGGGGGCTGCAGCATCTTTGCTCCACAGGGGCTCTCACACTGCCACAGCGCCAGGGCTTTATTAAGCATTATCATTCATATTATTTCTTCCCTTTGGCAGTGGTTGAGGTGCACGCTGAGACCTCCCAGGCATGAGCACTGGTCAGAGGAGAACTAAGCATTTTGTGTCAATAAGAGCAGTTATGGGAGGGTTGGGAAAGACGGAGGGTGATTATCCATGAGCGAGGTTACGGTGGCTGCAAGACACTGAAAACACAGCTTTTATCAAGGGTTTTATATTAACGATTTGTTTATGTGAGGTGCTTTAATTGCCATTAGATGAAAGCTTACACAGGCATTGGTTTATAAAACAGGCTTTTTTTTTAACGTGCGCCTCAACCCTTTTTCAAGCTGGGGATATTTACTGCAAATAATGTTTAAAAAGACCAGCAGGAGATAAGAGATGGTAAATAAAGATTCAAAGGGAATAAGACTACGGCAACGAGCTCCTCTGGAGGACTTGGTGCTGTGCATGCAGGGACAGAGCAAGGAGAGGGAATGTTGCATCCCATTCCTGAGAGGGAAAAACACCGGCCGAACACTTGGAGCTGCAAGTAGCTTCAGTCACAGGCAGCACAAAAACCCCCAGCGCCAGTGTGACATCAAAATGATCCTCTCAGAATGGCTGGAAATTCGGAGGGGAATTGGGAGAGTGCTGGTGTACATGGTAAAAGTGGATTGTGCATGCATGGGGGCACCCAGAGAGGCAGTGGAGGGGACACCCTGCCCTGCTGCTCCCAGCACCCCCAGGAGCATCAGCTCATCACAGTCCATCTCCACAAATTCCACACGAATAGATACATACAGACACGTTCCACAAATTCCACATAAATAAATACAGACACACATATATATGGATATACATTTACCCACATACATATCTGTGTCTCCAAGGGTGTGTTTGTGAATCGGCCCGTTGGGAATCCCCTCTCAGTCTGGCTGAGCACAGGGCATGGAGCATCAGTCACCTCCTCCTATTCTGCCACGCTGCTGGATCAGGCCCTAATCCATGGAAAAAGTGGGAAAAAAAGTACCTTGCATCAGAGCAAAACTGTGAGATTTTTCCATGAAAAGGCTGCAAACAAGAAAAATCCAAATCAAACCATAGCAACAACAACAAAACCAGGATGTTGTCATTACTGTAACACAGTAGTTCAGTATTTAGATATCTGTTCATACATTCAAATTGAAATGTCATGGATTAAACCAAGTTAATTATACATAGTTGCTGATATTTGAGCTACAAAACACATGTATGTTTTATATTAAATATATATAATGACAAGTATGTTTTCTATATTAAATATGAGCCACATGTCCATGTTTTGTATTAGTTTAACAGTTTTTAACGGTGCCTATTTTTAGACCTATATATGCGATGCCTATATATATGGCATCTACTTACCTATAGATTGATTTTTTTAAATTTAAACATATATTCACCCCCCGAATCTCTCTCTCTCTAGATGTGCAGTGTGTGCTCGAGCTGCAGGGTGAGGCTGACCCCTGCAAGGGGTTCCTGGCCAGTCGGAGGCAGCGGGGCGGGTGCCATGGCCACTCTGCTCCTCTTCTCCCCGAGGGCTAGGCTGGGCTTGGTTTCGTTTGTTGTCTCCTTCTCCATCTGTTTTCTTTTTGCAGGACTTAAATATTACAATCCATCAGGAAAACAACAACAACAAAAAAACCGAAAAAAAAACCGTTTACAAGCACCTTTGAAGGACTTGAAGGAAGCACGGAGGAGTGGCAGCAGTTTGGTTTTTTTAATCATCTCCGAGTCTAAATGCAAATCTTTCCTAGAGCCGTTGCTCGCTGTCGTTATTTAAAGCAATAATTTGGAAAAGATCGCTTCCCAAGGCTGTTCAGCCGCACCCAGGCTCGGCAGGGCTGGGAGGGCACCGAGCCGCGTGTCGGGGGACTCTCTGCCCGGGGAGAGGGGGATCCAGAATCCATGAGGCATCACCGGAGGGGGAAGGAGAGCACACAGGGTGGAGCTGGGGAAGCGCTGGGGTGAGCTCGGGATGCGCCCGCTTTCCTTGGGGTGGGGTTGTAGGGGCTTTTTTAAACGGCAATAGAGAAACCGCTTCGTACTGGCAGCAGGGCAAAGCAAGGGAGGGAAAACAGAGATGTGCTTCAGATCTAAGGCAAACACGGCACAGGAGAGGGGGAGAGGGGGCAAGGAGAGCAGGGAGGTGGGTCTGGCTGGGACGGAGGGGAGAGCCGGCTCCCCGTGCTGGGGCCCCGCTGACACCCCTGCAATCAACACCCCCGGGGTGGGGGCAGCCCGAGCCCAATCCCGGTGAGGGAACACCAATCCCTTGGGCTCTGCTCTTGGATTCCGTGCGTGTGTTGCTTTACCCCGGCCGGGGCTCCGGGGTATGCCTGGTTTAGCTGTTTTTTCTCTTCTGGCACAGGAGCTGCACTAAACAAGTCTCTCCCAATCACCTGCAGTCCCGCTCCATTCCGCACTGGAAACGCGAGGAGCGTTCGGGGGCTTTTTGGGAGGGTTGTGTCAACAGCCCCGGGGGTGGGGTGCAAGCAGGGCCTCCCGTGTCCCCCCCCGCCCTAGCAGGCTCCAGCTATTCCATTGTTCTGGCACGCACCTCTTCCGCCCGGGATCGGGATTTGATGGTTGTAAATCTGTTGTCGTCTCATCTGGAGCATCGCTCAGCCCGGGCCAGCCCCGGCGTACGTGGCCGATGCTGCATCGCCCCAGCAGCGCCTGCTGCCCTCCCGCTCGGTCCCCGCCGTCCTGGACAGTCCCCGTGTACCTTCTGGACCTGCTCTGCATCCTGACAACCACCAGGATCCCCATGGGTTTCCTCTCTCCCCATGTATTCTTTTTCCCCCCATGTTGATGTTTTACTAGTCCCACTCTGATGACCCCTATCCAGAAGTGTTCTCTTTCTTTACCCTTTAGTTTTCCTTCGGTTTAATTCACAGAATCACAGAATTGACCAGGTTGGAAAAGACCTCCGATATCATCAAGTCCAACCCTTGATCCAAGTTCATCTTCAATCCTTGATTTAAGTTCATCTTTACAAATTAACACACAATCATCCCAAAGGTGCCAGCAGCAAAGACTGAGTCACTTCCAAGTTTATTCAGGAATTATTTAGTTGAGGTCTGTGAGTCTGCAGGACCCACAGAGGTTCATCTTCCCCTGCATCTGTTCTGGCCATTCAGCTGCCTGGTGAGCAGCGAGTGATGCTCAGGGCAGGCACACAGTGGTCCCATCTCCATTCCATAAATCCCTGCTCTGGAGAGGAGCCCTGCGGGCTCCTGAAATGAAGCGATTTCAAGAAGTTTCAACCCCCTAAAAACCCTTCCAAACTCACAAGCCAGCATGCAGCAAGGTCTGGCTCTGCAGGCACAGGACAAACTGTGGGGTTTGGGTCTGGGCAGCTGCCAGGGCTGTTTCACTGCTGTAAAAGGGAAGACTAGAGCAGGTATTAAGGCCAAAAAACCAATCCAGGCACTTTGTCTGTCACGGCCTTTTCTACAGGACCCATCACAACGACCAAAGCTGTTGCTCCAGAGCAAAAAGCCATCGGCCTCCAACTTTCAACCTGGAGAAATCACATTCTGCAAAAGCATCCCAAAAAATCAAACCAGTGAAACAAATCTTTGCTGGACAGCAGGAGCCCAGCCAGAGAACGTGCCACAGCCCACCTCTCCCAATACCATCGCAAGGGTGCCACTTCATAAGCTTTTCCCTTGAAATCCCAGGACCCTGCTGGCATAGGATGCCAGAACTTAAGAAACCCTCACAAATCTGGGGCGACTCCTGTTTGATGAAGTAATCACTGTTGAGGGGACCTGACGCCTTGATTTTCACATGCTCGGCTTAGCAGGGGATTTATTCAGGGGAACAGTTGGAGCATGTGGCAGCAGCATCTCATTAGTGCCACGGACAATGCCCTGCCAGTTTAAGTCTAAAAAGTGGGTATAGTTTTCCCTATATTGCATTTCCCTATATTTTATTGCAAGGATTTGTGGAGCCACAACACGGCTGAGTTTAGATTCTTCATATTAAAAATCCCAAAACAGGTTCAATCAGTCTTGAAACAGCTGGGAAGGCAAGGGATGAGCAACTGGCCTGTGCTTTTCTCCCTGCCTCTCTCTTTCCAAACACTCCACCCCATGAGGAGCAGTCAGAAAAGGGAAGAAGTACCCCAGTGGATGGCTATTCCTGTCCCCCCATCACTCTGGGAAGCACAGGGTGGCCAAAGCCAACCTTTCTCCTCTCACCCAGCAGCACGGCCAAACCCATTCCCCTGTGAAGGTCTGGATCTGCCATGGAAATATATCCTGAAGGGAGGAGTAAGGAAACGTAAAAGGTTACAGGGTTTAAGCACCAAGAAGGAGGAACAAGGTTATATAAAGTTTTACAGGTCAGGACAAAGACCTCGAATATATTAAAGAAAATAAACAGAGGGATGAAGTCAGACACACACGTGTGCCAAGGCTGGTTTGTGCTCTTTAAGCAAACTGGGGGTTGACTGGCAGCTTTTAAGGAACAAATACAGGGTTACCCAAACGAAAGGAATTCCTACAGGGAGATGAGGGGCCGGAGACAGTGACCAGGCAAAGAGCTTCTGAAACACCAAGTGCGGGAGTCACTTCAGGAATAAAGTCCCTGAAACCAAAACTAACACCTGTGCTAAGACCCAGTTTCAGACTGAACACTTGCAGAGCAAGAAGCACATGGGAATGGGGGGGGGAAGAGCCTTATCCAAGAGCTCTCCCTGCAGAGAGTGAAGCTGGAGTAGAATCCTGAGTCAGTGCATCCCTGGCACAGCCCACGACCTTCATCCTTGTCTGAAAAGAGCATCACTCGCAGTGCTGGAGCCCCAGCCCAGCTGTGACTGTTCCTGCTGCCATGGTACCAAAACACCCGTTTTCAAGCACCACAACACCTTCCTACCCCTTCTTCTGTCTCGGTGCCATCTCCTCTCTCGGGGAGCGGCTCCCACTTCCTACCCGGGGAGCGGAGCCGAGGTGAGGGAAGCGCGGGTAATAAACCCAGCTTCCCACGCCCTACAAAATTTCCTGCCCACTCAAGTAAGCATTTGCACGTACCTCAGCGGCTAATTTTAGGATGAAGCTTTTAGCCACATGCCGGAGACTCTCCTGGAAGCTGCAGAGAGGATTTGCAGGGAGGCTCAGCCCTGAGCAGAGGGCCCTGGCTCCAATGGAAACCTGTGCAAGGAACAGCTGGTCCCAGAGAGGCAACTTGCAGAGGCTGCTTGGGTATCCCAAAACATCCACTGACAGATTTCCAGAAGCCTGGGACACAGCAAGATTTATTGCTTCAGTTTTATGTACCAAGAAGCAATAAATTCTTCTGAGAAGTTAACTCTGTACCATTCCAGCTCTTCCCTTTCTGCCCAACTTAAAGGGAAATGGTGTATGGGGTAATAAATTCCTACCACATCCACCACCCTTTTACTCCAGTGCATTCCCACAATAAGAATAAACCCAAGGAGTGATGATCCAGCACAAAATGAACACTTCATGCATTTTATTGAGTCTATTTAAATTTGCATTATGACATCTTACATAAGGAACAAACTCCTCCTAAGTGTTTGCTGGCAAACCTGGTCAAACTGTGTCCAACAATCTCAGGGTATCAGTTTGTATTAAACAAGTCCAGTATAAACAGATATAAAAAACAAACCAAAACAACAAAAAATAAAATAAAACAACAACAACCTCCCCCCCAACTGTTACATTCACAGTGAAATTCAGGGCTTCCCAAACAACAACTTTAGTAGCAGAGGCTGAAATTCAGAAACGGGGATCAAATATTTCAGCTTAAGGGAACAAATCCAGATAAAATAAATCAAACCAAATTTAGTGGTATGTTTTCTTGTAAGAAGGAAAAAAAAAGACACAGCATATCATGGAGGTTGGGAAGTCCTGGTGTAACAGATGCAAACCCCCTTTTTAACACAACACAGCTTATTTGTACTTTGGGTATGTTACCACTGATTCTGTCTCTTCGCCCTCCTGCCTCCCTCCCTAGTTGAGGGTAAACAAAAAGCCCAGTGTACACAAGGGCTGGAAATATTTCTGAAGTTGTTATAAATTCCCTCAACGTGGCTCCAACCCAACCCTCATCCAAAGCTCCTCCTCCCGGGAGAAGGCAGCGGAGTCCGCAGACATTTCCACAAGGACTGGGCTCCTCATCAGCTCCTCACTGCTCAGAGACCCTCACTCAGCACACAAGTAGGAGTGAGAAAACCAGGCCACCAGTTCCATGGACACACTCCTGCCAAGGATCCCAAAGGACCAGAGAGTGGCTAACCCGAAGGGATGGAGGTTTGTATGGCAGTGTGACAGCGAGGAGCACCCTGGGAAGCTCAGAAACCCCCTCCTGGCACTGCTCAAAGCTGGTGCTCAGCCTTACCTGGCCTGTTCCCATCCTCACATTATCCCCTCATTACCATGAGCCCACTGGGTTGTGTAGGCAACTGTTTATCCTGCAGATCCACCGGGGAAAGGGGCCTTTGGTCTCCTACATTTGCATAACCCAGACAAGTGGCTGGAAACTGGGCTGACAGTCGTTACGGTCCATTGTGCCAACTCTGGTGGGAAATCCCTTGTCTGCAAGTCCACACAATGGACAATTATGGCCCCTTCAAACCCTTGTGGTCTCACATCCCGCAGCTGCTGGGCTGGCACACCAGCACTTCCTACAAAGGGCCTTTAAAATGCACCGAGTGAATTCCAGGCATGCGGCACCTACTCTAATAAAATAATTTCTAAAACAACTCAATTAACTGCCCCCAAGTTCCTCCCAAAAAAACCAGCTTGTCAAAGAAATAAAAAAGTGCACTTGGAAGGGAAATCCAGCCAACATCAGGAATATGGAAGGTGATCCCTTCAGTCTTTTAACAGATAAAACCCCAATTAAAAAAAAAAGGGAGCACCCACAACTGTGTCGGTTCAAAATCCAAACTAAATACCAAACTAAATAAAAAAACTACCAAACTAAATAAAAAGTACTGCGTGTTCTTTTAGGGCCTGGCCTTGTGACTGCTGTAACTGCTGAGGGTACAGGTCTGACCCATCAGAAAAGAACGAAGCTCACGCACCACATATTCCCAGTAGGAATTTGGATGTCTGTAAAAAATAAAACATGGTAACTATGGAGTTGGGCAATGGCAAGGAGAATCCTCCAAAACTAAAACAAATCCTGCTGATCCTGCAGGGAATTACGCTGGTGCTGAAGGCAGGCGAGGAGATCCCACACGGTGGCACTGTGACCTTGTGCTGGTGCACAAGGCTCTGCAAACCCATCATTTCTGTCCAACCAGGCCCCAGAACACGACAAAACTCACCATTTTAACCCTTCATACGGCTGCAGGCACAGGCAAAACTGTTGTGCCCCTGCTGGAACACCAAGAGAACTGTGGGAAGTGCTAAATACTGATGGTCAGTATCAAAATATTTCATAAACTGTAAATCAGGCTAATTGTGAACCTTACTGAAGTCTTTCCTCTCTTGTAAGCAACCAAAATGTTAATATTGGCTTTTTTTCAATCCAATCTAAATTTAGGTAAATAGAAACTGAATTACCAGAGGCTAACAGACAACTCGGTTAGATAAAGAAGTTCCTGCTGCATCAATTTAATTCCTGCTGCCTCCTCCAGATAATGAGCACTCAGGCCCTTCAGCACACTCGGCGCTGGAAAAAACAGAGGAAACACTGAGAACACTCAAGATCTCCCGAACTCAGATTAAATTATTTGTTCTTGGTACCACTTGGGAAACCTCCAAGATTTCATTAGTTGCTCTAGTTACAGAAAGATAAAATGTTAAGACACTGCTCTCTAAACTGTAATAGAACTGGAAGGGTGTCTCTACCAACATGATGCTATTGGGAACTCACACCACAGCCATGTTTCACATGGATTTGGGCCCATGGGCTCCCCTCTTTGCAGTCACCAGCTCTAGTGAGATGTACCTCCAGCTTTCAACAACGCCTCACACGGTACCCACGCAGAGAGGGGGCTTTTTCCTTCCCATTCTACTCTCTGCAAAGTCAGCAAAGCCACTGGAAACTGCAACCGAGAACGTTTACTGTGGGAATGCTACAGGAAGAAATTCAGAAGTGTTATTTCGCTGAGGAAATTTCGGCATAGAGAACCCAGCACCTGAAATCAACAGCCAGCTTTGATTTTACAGGGATGTGTGTCCAAGGAAAAAGTCAAAAGCGGGAGCTGATTTCTTCTTCTGTTCCCAAAGAACACTTGTCTGGCATGTCCCATCAGGAGGGAGGAGAGCTCAGTAGCCACTCAGGGCTTCCCACTAAAACAAACACCACAAAGCACAGATGTAGAAAATAACTGGAATTTTGGGATGTTGTGGAATCCTTAACCAGCTGATGAGATGTTAAAATGGCTCAGAGCAGCGATTATAGTTTATGCAACCACCACTCTAAAACACCAAAAACGTGTTTTCATTCACAGGAAAAGGAACAGGCCAGCTTTGGTTTTGTCATCTGGGGAACACAAGTTAGTTCCTATCCCTTCAGAACCACTGCCCTGGAGTCAAAATTCAGACAAATCACTTTCCCTCTGCACATGTAAGCCAGAGGAAGCAAATCCTCAGGGAATAAAACAAAGAAAAGGTCATTGGGGGTGAAGGATGTTTACATACACACACACACACTGATGAGAGCTGAGGTGCATTCTCCAATTTTCAATTGCAACTCGTCATGTACATGATTTTAAAGGTAAATTCAAATCATTTTCACCTCTCCATCAGAAATACAAAGAGCTTATTAAAGTTTTTTTATTGTTATCCCTAGAATTTGCCACACATCTTAAGTGTACTCATTATCAATTATACTTTTCAAATTTAATCTAATCCTCTAATAATGTTTTCCTTAACACTTGAGTTATTCCCCTGTGGCTCCCGAGTCACAGGCTACCACCACTGGGTGTATCAGCATGACCACTCAACACATCCAGAGATTACTAATGCAGTTGATGGAGAAGAAAAATAAACAACCTGCCAATCCGTGTCTGCTGAAGTTACAGAGTTGCCTCAAAAACTGAGAGTAAACGCTGATAGAAAAATTGGGCATAAACCACACTGAGTGAACTGGCACAAACCAGTTTGTATCATCATATATTTGCAACCGTACCAAGAAATAACCAGCCATTAGAACAGTTTCTAATTTTTATCATCTTTTTTTCAGTGGCATTACTGAGCCAAAACACTGCAATTATAACATTTAATTTCTGGGGTTTTTTTAATGCAATTAAATGTCTAATCCAACTGACTTTATGTTACAGTAGCTGTTCACATAAATAGTACAGATATGCACTGCTCTTGACAGGCACACAGTCACAAAAGCAGCTCTCTCGTGTTCAGTTTGCTCTCTGTGTGGTGGGGGCTGTATGAAAAGCATTCTTGATTTCTAAGCATGGTACAGTTTTAATTCTTAATGCATTAGTACAACAGTGCATTGGAAAAGTACTGAGCTTCTACAAAAAAGCTTTACAATTTTAAAACAGATTTGTTTTCTTTATTTAAACAAGCATAGGCAATTCTTATATTTCCACAACAAGATAAATATCCCAATTAAGCTAACAGCTCATCCTACAGCGTGCCATAGTGATGGGGAAAGGACTAATATTAGTGTTATTTACACGGACATGTCCAATATTAACCCAGGAGGAAAATTAAAAGTATGTTTAAGTGTGCAATTATATTCATATTATTTTTTCAGATAGTTGGATTTCTTGCAAAAATTCCCCTACAGCTCATGGACACTGAGCTGGGATGTCTTCTCAAAGAACTCCTCATAAGCACGATCTTGAGGACAAACTGTTTATTGAACTGGGATAGCAGGGGCTGGGCAGGGGAAAGAAACTTCATACTCTTCACAAAGAAAAAAAAAAATTTTTAAGTGGGTAGACATCTTTGGACAAGTGAAATTTAACACCCAAACTGACTATAACTCGAGAAACCTAATTAAAGAAATTTTCCAATTTCCGAAACTTGAATCCAGAGAAAAAAAGCTTTAATGAGGGAAGATTCACTCCAAGTCATTACTATACACTGAGGTACCACTCAAAAAGTGGCCATAAAGGAAGTGACTTCTTTGCCCATCACTATCACACCAGCTGCTTGGCCATTGATTCAGAGCTCCTTTAGACAACACTCTCCCTGTTACCAGAAGCTAAGACTGCTCTGCGACAAATGGGACAAGTGGAATTCTCGGATAACCAGCGATCGATGCAGTGGACATGATACTCGTGGGAACAAGGCAGCTTCCGGAGCTTGTTGCCTTCCGTGTACTCCGTGATACACACACTACAGGTTTTCAGAGCATCACTCTCACCGAAATTCCTCATGGCTAGGTTGTCAATCTGCTCTTTGGTGAGTCCTCTTGGTTGGTCATCATCATCTTCGTTTAGGAGGAAAAACTGTGCAAGGCTAAGGAATGGTAGAGAACCACTTTCTTCAAAGGTGACCGATCCCCTCGTATTCCGGCCTTCCCGTCTGGCCCCAGATGTTGAACTCGCTTCATGGCCACCCTCATACACCTCCCCTGAGCTAACATCTGCATTCTCATTGCCTGAGGTGCCCCCAGCTCCGTTCTGCGGCTCAGAGGTATCCACGTTGGGGCTGGGGGTCGGGGCACTAGCATCTGCATCACTATCGCTGTACATAAAGTAACTGAGCTCCCCGAAGCCTGTCATGATCTGCCTCAGCATGGTCTGAATGGCAACGGACGTGGTCTCGCTCAGGCCTGTGTTTAAGATCCTACGGATGGGAATCCTAATGGTGCTGACGTAAGTTCTCACTCCGGCCCGCTCCGAGCGGGAGAACGTGCGCCTGAAGCCGCCCCGCTCGCTCTCGTAGGTGACCGTGTTGTTGGGGGTCTGGGAGCGGGAACGTGTCCGGTTGGCGATGCTGTCCCTCTGCCGGTACTCCCCTGGCCGGACTCTTCTCACCTGCAGGTCCAGCACTATGGTAGGAGGCCTCTGCCCGGGAGCTGCGGACTCACTGGTGCCGGTAGTTTCTGAGGAACCTGCTGCCTGAGGAGCAGGTCTCGTTTCAGGGGGGGAAAACAGAACTGCATTTTCACTTGGCACCTCAGTCCCCACCGTCTGCTGCCTTAAGGTCACGTGCTGCCTAGTTCTAGAGCTGCCCTCAGCCTCGTGCGCCGAGGAGTGCTCCAGTGTTTGAGATGATGGGTTGTGGTGAGGCCGGCGAGGAGCCTCGCTCACTGGATTAATAGGTGACCTACTTCTATCAGTCCTAGCCCGCGTTCTCCGCTGTTCTGGACTCCTACTTCTGGCTCTCCTCTGCCCTCTAGGAGGGGAAGCCTCCTCAGCCGTTACCTCCTCCAAAGTGCTCCTTTCTGATCCAGGCTGCCTTACAGATGGTGATTCAGACCTTGGAATTTCAGAGTCACTTTGGCTGTTTTCCAAATCCTCCCCACTGGAAGGCTCTACAGATGGCTCGTTCTCAGTTTCTGGATTTGTGTTCCCATTGTTACGGTTGACGTTTATTTCCAAACTGAATCTGAAGTCACCACTATTGGGGTTAGTCCGGCTCACTGCTCTCCAGGACTGGTTTCCTCGCTGCCCGCTCCGTGTTGTATTTCCAGTCTGTCGGACTGAATTAAGCCAGTCTATTATAGAATCTCCATTTGAAACATCTTCTGCAGACTCTGCACCTGTGAAAAAGACAGGGAACTACCAAAATTAGAGTACTGAGCTAATTTTGGAGTGATCTTTTCCAAGAACATAATTGCTTAGTTTAACAAGCGACAATTTAGAAGTGCTGAATCCTACCAAGTGCTGCCGTGGTGTCACACACAGCGTGACAACTCCCAACTGTCAGAGCTCTTCTAAGGGAGCAGGAGGGGACGCTGCTCTAATGTGGACAGATAGGCTGCAGCCATCACAGAGCAAACAAGTCATCAGAATAACACAGACTGTTTACTATAAGCAACTGGAAAGACACCTCAGGTGTCATAACACATCAATATTCTGTGTTTTCCTTTCCAAACAATTAAGTGTTCTATTGACCATTAAATAGAGAACTAAGTTTGTCCTGAGTCTTCACGTGAAGAGCTTTATGGCAAATCTGTCTCACTGAACAATGAATCCCAGTGGTCAGCTCTGAGCATCCTCCACCAATCCCTGCAGAAGGGTGATAACAAAAGAAATACAGCACCTTTGGAAGGGGAGAACGGCGAATTAAAGAAGAGGGATTACCAAAAAGCATCCCAGAAGGGAGCAGAGAGGAAGGCAATCAAAAAAAAAAAAAAAAAGAAAAAGAAACAAACCCAAGTGAAACTATCTTGATACAAGTAACAGATGTGTCATGAATGAAATCTGTCCCAAACTGACCTCTGCAGCAGGTATCAGACATAAGGAGCACTGAGTTTTGAAACAAAGCTCACCTTGCACCTGCCTAGGCTTAACTCGTTCCATTCCCGCACCCAATTACGGTCCGTATGGGTGCTAAAGGTAAGAGTTTGCACAAACACTGTATATACCTCTATTCTCATCACTGTTTTGCTGTGGTGGACCTTCTTTAACTTGGTGTAGCCTTCTCAGCAACTCTTCTTCAGTAATTTCACCTTAGAAAATAAGCAAAAATTTCCAAAAATTTTTCCAAATCATATATGTATGGCAAGCATTATCAAAAGCTTCTCAAGAAGGTACAAGCCACTGCTTGTCTTTTGCCTAACAAAACCCTGCCATAATGACACTGCTGAACAGGCTGCTAAGGGGATGCAGAGACACTTTAGCACTGCTGTCCCAAGTAAGTTTTGCTGCAGCTGAAATATCCAACAGCTCCATCCTATTCAAGACAGATGTGCTCTCTACAGCTTAGCAGCAATTTTTCTCATCCTATTTGTCACCCATTAAATGGCTGTCCAGAGTAAAATATGTGAGGTAACACTTTCACAAGCATGAAAAAAGGTTTAAATTAGTTGAAGTCATGGTTTGAAATCCTATAAAGAGTCAATTTAAAGCAATAAGTTGATTGAGAACTGAAATCAAAATGCCCATGCAGAATCTCTCACCAGACTACCTACCCCAGTTACAAACTCAACCTCACCAGCAGAAAGTTCGCACACAGATGCTTGAGATTTTTTTCCATCTCAGGGTCCATAACTGGAACTGGGTCAAACCTGGGTATTCCTGCCAACTTGTGTAAACACTAGACTTCTGTAACTACCTCTCCACTAGTCAGGGGGCCACTCAAATTTGAGTATGCACAAATTAGCAAGAAGCCACCTCTTCACATGGAACAAAACTGCAGCACACAAATTGAATGGGTAAAAGGGTTTCAGGAGAACAGGAAAAGACACAAATTGCCTACAAACAATTCTAGTAGGATGCACAAGGATTACCCACCTGGCGTTCCTAGCAAATTGTTATCTCTCATAAGCCTGTAGTCCTCTTCACTCAGGTTGTTCACAAACTGATAGAAAGCTTCTTCTCGATCTAAGCGGTCCAGCTGACTCTGCCGTTGTGCTTCTGACTGATCAATATTTCCTTTATCACTAGAATCTGAGCTTTCCATCTTGACGAGTGGGAGAGTCCCTAAAAAAAGGAGAAAACAAAGCCTTCACTGAGTGCAGTGAAGCAGGGCATGACATTCAGGCATGTTTACAATATACAACAGAGTACAGGTTAAGGCAGTTTGCTAATGAAGCTCCAGTTCAGATCAGGTGCCACAACAACAGGGATCAAAACTAAAGCCCTTCTCAAAGAACAAACCTCTTCAAGGAGTACAAACAAAACTGATGCCCATCATGACCAAATACTCAGCAAAGCAGCAGGTATGAACACAGAGTATATCATCTGCCAAAGCCTTAGTCCACCTTTACATTCACATAGTTGACCAGGAGTCTGCGATTATCTGCTTTTTGACATAAAACATCCTTAACACCACAACTGCCTGCCCAAGCAGCCTTACAGGGGTGTAGTACAAGGTGTAAGCCATCCTTGATTGCGCTTTCTGACTCTGGAAGACGTTCATTGCTTTCCCCTGACTCCTACAAGAAACACTCTCTTCACCATCCAAGTGCATATTAACAGAATGAAGGGATATAAAGAATTCAAATAGCATCTTCTGATGCTACGGAACACTATGTGCACAAAAAAAAGGTTTTTGTTTCCATAACCAAGGAAGGTTTGTAAAATCGCATTTAGTGTTTTACATCAAGAGATGAATTTCCTTTCAAGTTTCAGCATTTACCGAATTACTGATGTTGACAATTAAAATTTCCAAGACAAACCCCCAGCACACACCAGGTGTACGTCTGCTTTCAAGAACTGTCTTCTACATTGCATATTTTCAAATATAATCTACTCATATTGTTTTTCATTTGGATGAAATATTTGACAGTCTCTCTTTCAAAGAAAATTATCGATGGATTCCATGTCTATATCTGATAACTACTATAATGAAATACATGCAAATGCAGGAGACATTCTGGCACTGGCCATGCAAATATATCAAATGAAGATAAAATAACTAGTTTCCTTGATCACTGTGCCTCGCTATTCACAGCATCAAGAATTTTCCTGCACAACTGGTAGAATCTAGTTACTCAGAGAGGTGATTAGCAAGCTAATCCTCTGCATGCTGAAAAGCTCTGCAGTAACATTCCCCATCAGAAAACATTCCTTTCATTTAAACCATACTTCATGTGACACAAAAATACTGGAAGAATAAAGCTTTTCTGCTTCTCACTGGAAAATTTCCAACACTTAGACATCCGTCTAGTGGAAAAAGCATCTTTTTCTGGTTTGTCAGCACAGCTGTCAAGTCAAGACTGCCCACAGTTTGCATTAGTGCTCCTCCACAGAAGAGCAGCACTGCATGATCTCCATGGGCACTTTGCTTCAGCTGCTACAGTGAAAATTAAAGTGCATGACGACCTTGGTGTGGAACACTAGAAAAATTCCACAGGATAGGACATTATATTATTGCAGACTTGTAAATTATGAAATTGCCGCTCCAACCCTCTTTGTCTTGAGTTAGAACTTGGTTTTAGGTTAGTGGTATTAACTTGTTGCCACTCAGGGTTATTAGTTCTGTGAAGTTCTGCCACTTTACCCAAGCAGTTCCGCCTTGTTTTCCAGGAATCAGCAGCAACCACAGGGTCACCCCTGTGCCAAAGGGAAGTCATCAGCTCCCTCTGGTGCAAGGCAAAGGCTGCCCATCTGCAGCCCTGCATGTGATGTGCTGTCAGACACCCATCAGTGGCCCCATTCCCAGGAAGCGTTGAGCAATGGATTCAGGAGGCATGTTTCACCCTGACCGGGCTCAGTGAGGAAACCTGTGTGCCCTCCACACGTCAGGCACATATTGCTAACGAGAACAGAGCTGGCTTCAAAGTCAATCAACTTTTTACAAGCTTCCTGGAGCAGAATTATGGCTCCAAGTAACATCATTTGAAGACATTCTATAGAAGATCCTAGAAATAAAGACAGCTGCTTTTAGAAGTAACATCTGAATAAAAGCCTCAAGTAGAATGAGGGACTTGCATCCAAAATAAAGCCTTGAAAGATGCATTAGTTCTCTGGGAATACACATCAAAACTCCAACCACTATTCCCTTCTTTAGGATAATGAAGCAAAGTCAACAATAACATTAAGAAAATAAGGGAATGCAATAAGATGCTGAGGGACAGCAGCAGCAGGGAGTTTTGTAAAATATTCTATTCAAATGACTGCCAGCTTGGGATTTACTGACTGCAAAACACACAGAATGTCTTCATAAATCTGGCAATATTAATATCTTTGTAAGCATTAGACTAATTCTAGAACAGCTTTTAAAAAAGAAAATCTCACTATGCATACAAAGCATGACCTTGGTTTACTGCTTATGCTTTGAAATTTTCCTTTTATCTAAAAATTCCAGTGCTTGCAGGCACTTTGGCTTTATAATGCCCATTGGATTCAAAGGCATTTGCCTACTCCATTTCAGAGAAAAAGGGGCACCATCCTTGGTCAGGGAAAAAGGGAGAGTCCAAACAACTCAAGTGGGGGGGGGAAAGAATGTAATCTCTTCTTTATCAGCAGACTGATGTGCAGTTCAATAGGTGATTCTTTACAAAATGCTCAGAACAAGTAATTTCCAGGTTAGCTCCTCTCTTCTCCTCCATCATCTCTTACCTTCCCTCCTAAACTGTAAAACCAGCAAATGGGCAAGACTGAAAAGATTTTAGTGCCTCAGAAGTGGGATCCTGAATGAAGAATTTAATTTACATTAGGACTATTTCTATAGACTCACTCTATTTTCCTGTTGCAAGCTACTGTAACAGATGACACCAGCCCACTGTAGCCCAGTCTCACTACCCTGGAAATGCTGTGAATCTATATGGGATGTTTACACTGATGGAAATACAGATGGCACATAAATGCACAGCAACACATTGTCCCTGCCTTACTGCTGACAGCAAACGGGATGATACTCTTCAAACTAGAGCTCTGATATTAAAACCAGCTAATGAAAACCAGGATTTCTCCCCCCAAGGTTTCTGCTACTTTCTCTCTTTTCCCTGTCCACTCTGTGCAGTTTAAGCCTCAGCTCCCCCTCCTGCTGCAGAGCTCATGGCCAGGCTGAACTTACTGGCAGGTTTTACTCCTCCTGCCTCAGCACGGCTCCCCAGGGCCCGTCTGGCTGTCCTGCAGAAGTTCCACGCTGTGAGTTACGACTCCTATCACAGCACACAGCAGAAATAACCGGAAAATCTGTGTCTCCCTCAGGATTCTGCTCTCAGCTCACACCCCACAGGCCGTTAAGACAGGCTGAGGAAAGCTGAGGCCAGTAACACAGGGAAACCTGAGGAGGGAAATCCAAGAGGTGTCCTATTAACTTAAAACAAAATAACCAGCATTTGATTATCTCATAAGCAGGTAGGCTTCAACTGTTCCTCTTTCTTCCAGTGGTTTAGTTCAACTCAAAGTAAGACTCTGTTCTTATCCAAGCTAAAAGATTCCGAATTTCCTTCTTTAGTGTCCTTCCTTGTCAGCACTGGGTTGACAAAGGGTGGGGAAGGTCACAGCTATGAGCAGGAAGTTCAGACCTCCTGGTTATTGCCAACTTCAGCTGAGACACCCAGCAATGACAACCTCTTCATGGGAAAGTGGAGGGGATGATCACCTACAGGCTGCACAAAGCAAGAGAATTACTGCCAATAATGGTAGAAACAATTTTCTCCTTAAAAAAAAAAAATAAATATTCTTCAGCAGCTGAATATCCAGACACAGTAACTACAGTGAATTCTTAACTGGTGTTCCCATCCTTCCACAAGTCAGCAAAGTATCTTTCCTGCAGTTCCCTTCAACAGCTTCAGAGACTTCAGAGCACAAATGACTGGCTGTCTCTCCACTGCTGCTCCAGACTGCAGCAAGCCCACAAAAGCTATTGTTTGTTACATTCTTTTATTCAAGAGGAAGTAATACTACGCTCTTTTGGAAAGCATTTTAGAGTACTAGATATTCCCTCAATAATGCAAAGTTATCATTCTCACAGTACATCAAATATTTTATGTTTTTTCTTATGCCAAGTTGTGCGTAAACTAAATCCAGTCAGGAATGTACAACTGCTCCAAATCCAGAGCTCACAAACTAGTGGGACAGCAAACTGGAATAACATACTTGTGTTATCCATTTATCTTTAACAACAACACAGTGTATTGACTGCGGACTACAGAATTCTTCCCAGGAAAGGTACTAATGGAGATAAGGCACTGTGATAAATCACTAGTCCTTCCACCTTCAGAAACGTGTGGCATCTCCTGACATGAGTTAACTGTAAACACAATACTTTAGCCTGCATTTCTGGTTTTGTTTTTGTTTGTTTGGGGTTTTTTTGTTGTTCATTTTTTAAATTTAAAACAAGTCCCATAAAACATTAAAATTCTCATTAAACCACCTAGGCAAAACTTAGAAGATCTGACCAATTCAGAAATCACTCATTAGCAGGGTTAAATGAAAAAGCAATACCTTAAAGTTCTAATCCTCATTAGATTTAGGAGGCAAGTCTCAAGTTTTAACAGGACAAGGCATGGAATTAGTTAAACTGCAGACACACGTCAGCTGCTCAGGAGAGCTGTGCAACAAGAAGTTCCTCCAGAACTCCCCCCCAGTAGGTGTTACCGGTATTTCAACCTGACACGAGACTCTGTCATGCCCTGTATGGCAGGAATGTTTCCTGAGCTCCCTCACGTCCCAGCAGCACAGTTAATTCCTTTGTATACACAAAAGAGAGGATGGCAATGGGAGTGTTTCATAGATGTCCTCAGCACAAGCCCAACTTCCCATTTATGATTCATAACCTCATCTTAATTAGGTCCTTCAACCAGTTGAGCATCTTGCTTACTTCCAGTCTGCACAAATTCTCCAACCCTTGGACTAAAAGAAGTGACTCAGTAGTGGAAGCCAGAAATATGTATTTTTGATTTGGGCTGTTACAGACTATTTTTGCCCTGCCCTGCTCTCAGTGAACAAACCTCAGAGACATGTCAGCTCCTCACAAGCCTAGCACAGCTGCCTGGCCAAGCGCTTTCCACGAACTCTGACTCCAGCAGCTCCAACGTGCCATCCCCTTTGGCAGGACCAGCACTGCCTCCGATTCCATGGCTCAGATGACACAGGAGCAGCCGCCAGAACAGGCAGTTCTCTTACACAGAGTTCTTCACACAAGCACAGCACACCCAACTTCATGTGCAATATTCATGTAACCCACCCCACCTCCCAAGTATTACATTTTCCTAGAAGGATTAAAAGTAGGAAAATAGGTTCCACGCCAGTCAGTATCCAATTTCTCAATACTCAAATCTAGCAAGAAGTAAGACATAACAGAAACTACACTTTCATCTTAAATATGTCATCATTCAAGTCTGCAAGCTCAAAGGCAAAAGCAAAAACTGTCAGTGGATCCCACCATTAAAGGAAGAAGATTTCTTAAGACAGTGAAGTGAAAGTCATCTATCTGCATTATACGTGGAGCTTGGGTACGTCAAGTTTGTTTGGCTTTTTCTCTTTTTGTGCAGGTGCACAAGTTCCCTTTTGTGGTCACACCAAAGGCTTTGGTACCAGAGGTCCAATCTGCTCACCTACAGTAAAAAGTAACAACCTTCCCCAGTTTTCAAAGTTGCATCATGAATTTTGGACATATTTTTTCCCCCTGATGTTGTTACTTTCTATTTCCACTCCAATGAACAACAGATTGAGGTTCCTACTAGACTTCTACTAAACTTACCACAAATTTTAAACTCCAGAACTCCCTGTGTCCTCTTTGACTCAAAAATTATCATGGAACACGCACCACTTTCGGAGAGCTGGAAGAGACTTCTGTCTTCTAGTGAAGTGTTCTGTGTAAAGTGGTGTAAAACTGAAATGCCACTTTAATGAAGGGTGTTAAACATCCATTCGGCTATTTTAATGAGTGTCAAACATCCATTCACTATTGCACTACCACAGTGTTTCAAAGCAAAGGCCCTGAAACAAGATGTCATTCTGAATGTAGGTTTGAAACAACAGAAAGCAGATGAATACTTTTGCAGAACAGTTGCAGAAAATTCTACAGAATTAAAAAAAAAAAAATAGAAAAAGAAAAAACACTTCAGCAGAACCAACTGTTGAGATAAAGAAGAGAAACACAACTCCTGGTAAGCCAGCGAGAAGTGATCAGGGCAGAGCTTTGCAATTCCAGAACACTGAGAGCATATGGAACCAAGATGGAGCCCTGAAAATAAAATGTGGGAACAAGTGCCAAAATACAGGGCTTCACATTTTGTCATCCGCGCTTACTAAAACAACTCTTTTCACATACAAGTGGAAAATAAAATTAAGATAGTTCAAATGTCACAGAAGAGAAACACTGTACATGAGGTACAACAAGTTTCCAGCACTGTTATCTCATGGAAGGATGCTCTTTTCACCCAGAAATGAGCTTCCTGCACACAAGTAACCAGTGTGGACAGAGACAGCAGCACAAACAGGACCGATATCCAAGGACATGAGTGGTTCAGTTCCTGAAGAAACAGAACTCATGGTTAGTGAAGGCACTAAGCCAATTAAAACTCACTGAATTTCAATAAACCTTTAAATTTACTGCTGACTCTTACTGTCTCCACACAACTGCTGCTAGTACAATTACTACTAATAGTAAAAGGCCACCAGAACAGTGAGAATCACTACAACCACAACCCACACAGGAATTCCGAGATGTGTACTCCTGTTCTGGTTGGTATCCGGTGCCCAATCAAGACAGAAATGCAAAATAAAATGCAGTAAAATCTACTGGAATTTACAGAGGCATGTGTAGGATGACAATTCCATCTCTGCTGCCATCCCAAGGCAGGCAGGCCCCTGCATTTTAACAAGACTATGTGCACATGCACCTTGTATATCGAAATGCAGAGGGCTCTGAGGAAGATGTTTTTAAATTACTAAACTAAGATAAAATGTGATGGCTTTTCCTCCACATTCAACTATCATTGGATAGTTTTATGAGATCACACAAGTCCGCAGACCTTCTTGAGTAAGAAGCTGAGCTTCCACACTGTACATCAGCCAGAAGTTATCAACAGGAACCTCGTTAATATAAACCTGAGCAGTCTGAAGGAGACATGGCCTTGTGTTTCTTATGGTGTTTCTTACCTGCAGCCAGCAACCTGTGCTAAAGCAAAACCAGTTCCTGGGATGCTTCTGGCTATCCCTGCTCACCACACAAAGCTCCTGACTAAGTTATTACACTGTTAAACTGCTTAGAAGTCTGGTTTTGAGATGCACAAGTCTGTCATAAAAGTATCTTCAAGACAGAAATGTTCACGTTTGGTTTTATCCCTTTAACACTAATCTTTGCAAGCTCAGGAGCTGATAAATTTTCACCAAGACTGAGATTAATAATGAAAATTTGGATAAACACCCAGTGATCATGTTTAAATTTAACTTTCCACATATTAAAACATTTAAGCCCTCTACCAAAAAAAATAAAAAATCAGAGCAACCCAGTAATGTGTTAAGCTACATTACACTGGACTTACATGCAATCTTTAGACTGAAGTATACAGTATATTATATATTACAGTATATTCTGACAGAAAAAAAAGGAAGTACAACACCTCCACTGCAAATGGAATCATTCCACTATGACCAAGGAATTTGTTTTGGTACATTCCCATAGGAATGAAAAAGCCAGGCAGGTATGTGATATATAGGTGTTTTGAAAACATTTCCATTTAAGGAGCACGCTGTCCATTCCTCTAAAAATAACCATTAAAAAAACCCCAAATACACATATTGGAGACCAAACACTTGTAACACTTCTGTCCAGTACACCCTGGCATGTCTGTGCATTGACTAGTAGGGAAAATAAAGATGATACACACGACAGCGACTAAAGGCTTGAAAAATGCTGGTGTGGTTGTTTCAGTGACAAACATTTACCCAGTCGGAGCTGCTGCTGAAGAGAACATTGTGCCTGTTGTGCTTCAGTGGTCTAACATAACAAGAAGGCCTTAATTTTATAATGTGTGGTATGTTTTCCCTTCCCAGGACATAATTCTAAGCCATAAGTCCTTTAATTCCAAAATGGTAAACCTGTAGAGGGAACACAGTCAGTTTGAGTGCTAGCTGAGGACTACAACAAAACTAAACATCTGACCCTCAATTTAGGATAATTAACTGCCCAAGAAGCAGCCAACTGTTTATTTTTTTTTAAAGACTTGGCAAGTCACCCCAATTAAAATTCAGGGACAAATTAGAGTCAGAACTTTAGCATTCTGACAACTATTTTCCACTTGAAATTAAGCAGTACTGGCAATATAGACAGGGAAAAGAAATGTGATGTTTGATGATACTATTGGGTATTATCAAGTCTGAACTCCTGTTCAGAACCTTCTCTGTATTTCCACCTTCCTGAAAAATGGTGGAACAAAAAAACCTAATATTAAAAAGAATGAATCAGTGTCTTTTGCCGTGAAACCTTTTGTCAGGCTCCTACTATACACAAAACAGATCTTAATAACCAGATTACATATACACACTATTATATATAACCTGATATTGCTCCTCAATTACAGCAGATCACTGAAGATAAAAACATACAACCAGCTGGACTTGACAACGGCTTTAAAACACACAGAAAACCTTAAATGTTAACAAACAGCATTAAAAGGGGCAAGGGATAATTTGCCCAGGAAACTACGGTGACAGAGCAAAGATGACGTGATTAACTGGAGAGAAACTCGGCTCACGTATAGCAAACAGCACAGGTTTTAACTGGTCAGAGCTGATCGGGACACAGCGCGATGGGAAGAGTTGCCCTGCCCATCTCCCTCACCAGGGCTGCTTGTCTCGGCTCAGCACACCGAGAACACGGCCCGGGGAGCCGCGATTGCCGGCACCGAGCCGTGCCCGCGGCCCCGGGCAGAGCCACAGCCACCCCCGACCAGGGCCTGCTCCGGGCGCTGCCCTGCCCGGCCCGCGGGCCCCGCAGGAGGGCGGTGCTGGCGGCGGGAGGCGCTGCCGGGGCGCCCCCCGGGCCGACGGAGCGCGGCCCAGCCGGGCACACCCGCCCGGGCCGCCATCGCCGCCCCCCGCCCGCTCACGG
>JAWMRA010000146.1:18634842-18645698 GCA_035584735.1 Pseudotriccus pelzelni | reverse complement strand
AAATAAATCCCTTGCAGCCATTTGTTGCCTAAAAAGTTAATGAAAGATACTCCTGGACATTTGTGATCAAGGATATCCAAGAACAAATAACAACTAGTTATAAATTCTAATAAATAATGGGTTAATGAATCATTTCAAGGAGATACTTTAACAGTAAGAACAGGTTAGCCAGATATTTTCCTTAATGTCATAGCTTACATGATCTTGTTTTACATCATTCCTCTTTCTCAATCAAAATATGGTGAAAGTCAATATGGCAAATATGAATTAGACTGAAAACTAACTGATAGGTCTCCAAGGGTAGTTATAAGCAGAAGCACCATGGAACTCGGCAGAGCTCCCTTCCTGTGGGATCTTGACCCCACACACTTAATGTGTGATCGCTGACCTGCAAGAAAATGCCAAATCAGTATTGGTGATCTGCAGCTGCACAGAAGTTGGGGGCAGGTCGCTGATACCAAACCTAATCTAGATCACTTAATGAGCCCAGCTTAAATAAACAACATGTTTTTCAGTGCCACCAGATGTAAAGTCGTTAGCCTAAGAATACAGCAGCAGCTGGACTAAGCGCTGGGTGACAAAGTCATGGAAAGCAGTGACTCAGAAGAGAAATAATCAGCTGAAGTTGAGCTCCTAATGAGATGCTCTGCCAAGAGCAACCGAAAAGGGAGGTGCCAAGGAAGGCAATGGTCTGTGGGCTCCAGGAAAACTTCCCTGAGGGCTTGAAAGCACACCTTAGAGAGAAAACACCCAGGGAACACTGTTTACTAAGAAATAAAAGGTGACGGGACATTTGAAATGGCAGAGGTAACACTAAAGGGGGGTGAGGCCCTGAAGAGGTTGACTCCTTCCTGGAAGTGTTCAAGGCAAGGCCACTGTGGACAGGGATTGGAGAAACCTGGTCTGGTGGAAGGTGTCCCTGCCCATGGCAGGGAGTGGAACGAGATAATTTTTAAGATCCCTTCCAACCCAAACCAGTCTGGGATTCTGTGATTTAGCCGGCAAAGTGGTGTTTGGTAGCTGGACATCAATCCAGGTTGCTGGATATTTTAGGAGTGGGGAAAGCTGTCCATTGAAACAATCCACCCACAACTGGCCGACTGTGGCAGAGTTCCTGTCACTGAAGAATCACTGGAAATACTTAATAGTTTTTTTCCAGAGGAAGCACTCTAGTTTGAACAAGAATTAATTTAGAGGAATCTATCAGCCTTCATTAGGCAGGAATTGGGAGCAGGTTATTAGAACAGCTCCTGCTAGATTTGTTCTGAATAAATACAAAAACCCTGTGGCTGCAGGCAGGGCCGAAGGGAGGAGTGAACCAGGCACAACCTCCCTGGCTGTAGTGCCTGTGTGCTCCCAGGTGGGTGAAAAGGCCATTTTCACCTAAACTCTCCTCCGTTCTCAGGCCCAGGCTGTATTCAACCCTTTTCTCACATTTATGAACGTTATCAGTGTGAGTCACAGCTGCCCTCAGCAGCAGCATCCTCAGGCTAATCAGCGTTTGCAAAACAACAGCTACCAAAACATGCCTCTGACAATTTATTGCTGTGCCTTTTGCCTTCGCTCTGTGCTGGAAGAGCAGGATTAGCCACTGGGAAACTTAAACGTGCCACAAAGTGAGAATACAACTGAGTACCATCAGCTTTATTGCTGTCCCTTGGCATTTTGAAAGTACCAGGTACCCACCAGGTCTTAGTTGTTGTTTAGGGGAAGGAAGGACTCTGGGCAGCCTTTATCCTTTCATTCCCTTGTGTGGAGAAACCAGAATGGAGGTTTTAAGAATCAAAACCCTTAGGAGAAAAATGTGGGGAAGAAGAAGTGGGAAACACAGGCTGGGGCTGGAGGAAGAGAGATGTTTTCAAGATTTTTTGCTATTCAGTGTTGATGGCCACCCTCTTACATCCAGAACACAGTTGTGATTGTCACTTCCCAGTCCTTATCTCGAAGCATGATTTCCGTGTCCCCTGTGCAGCCTGAGCTGTGTCAGGGCCTGGGTGCTGCTGCCTGTTTAATCACAGTGCTGGCAGGCGGGACTCGCAGTGCCTTCTGCATAGCCTTTTTTGCAGCTGTTTCAACGGCAAATGCTAATTCCTCTCTCAATGTTTTGCTCTTTCTGGGAATTTAAAAATAACTTGCCTAATGAAGCAGTGCTGAGCAGCTCATATGTCCAGACAGATAGGAGTGAAATGCTTCAGTTCAGAAAGCAAAGTCGTCCGTGGTGGCAGTGCCTTTGAACAAGTCCCCCAAGGCCCTTTTTTAAATAATCCCAGGACTGGCTGAAATTAATGCGGGAAGAAATTCAGAGAAGGAGGGGGAGAATCACGTCAAAGAGCCTGGGACCAGGGAAGACATTTCTGGGTGAGCTGTAATCAGGCCCATCCTATGATATCCCTTTAGCAGTGCAGTTTAATTGCGCCTTTTTGGACAGGGTTTGATGTATGTGTTCTATAGCAGGGACATCCAAGAACATGAAAGAAAAACGTGGCACTTACTGAAGGCTTTGCAAAGATCAGTGAAGCTCCTTGTCCCTTGGTGGAGCAGCAAGAAGCCGAGCACAGAGTGGCAAAACTGCCTGTCTAAGGGCAGCCACAGTTTCCAGTTTCTCCCTCCAAACACCTTGTTTTGTTACTCACCTTTGGTTTTCTGTGTTCTGTACCTGGAGATCACCATCCTTGTTGAAGTTTACCCTGCAGTGGGCACGTCTGCCTCACAGGACAGGACATGTGAGAACTGTGATGGGTGAACACGCAACAGGAGCTGTAGGAATGGTAACAAAATGAGCTGGGCATGATGTGCTGGGAAGCAATATTGCTATGGAAAGGCAAGCATGGCAGAGAGAGATGCTTGGCTTCTTCCTCTGGGCCCAGACTGGAGTCAGAAAGCCTTCCCTGCCCACGTCTAGCCATCTTCAGCCTCTTGCATTGATTTGCAACATTATTGTTTTCTTGTTCTTTAGAATTAAATAATTCACCTTGAGGTTTCAGACTTACTTCTGTGGGTGCCATAATACTTAGCAGAGTGTAAATGCTACACTTTCTAATATTTCAATGATAAAACCCTCCCCCCCCCCCCCCAGCTAGATGAATGATTATTACATTCTTCAAATCAGTTCTAATTTTTCTTTAATTGCTTCTGATGCCCTTGGCACTGTTGAGTGACAGGGTCTGCTTTCCAGCCTCGGAGGCTGCAGGAGAGGAGATTATTGATCCTGAAAGGTTGGTGGTTTTATTTGGGGCAAAGAGGATGAGGGGAAGCATCAGTTTGCCCGGCTGTGGTACTACCCACGCTAACCCTACAAATCCCCTAAGATCTCTATAATATACAGCATGTCCATATGTTTTAATTAAATTGTTCTTAGGAGATGCCAGCTCTAGAGTGCAACTCACCATTCCCTGGAGTCTTGCATCAAAAATGGCATACTGCAAAAGGATGAAATGAAGCCAGAACACAGGGATCATGTGTTACTTTATCTCTATGCTCATGTCAGGGGAGTGGAGGATTTCCACCACTGGGATATGACTGCTAAAAATCAAGAGCCTCTCTCCTTCTGTATAGAATAATGAATTTCATCATCATCCATCATATTTTATCCTTCATCCATCAAACAAGAACAGGGCCTGTGTGATGTCCAGTATAGTGCAGGCAATGGCACATTTCCCTTTTTGAACTGTAATCTTCACCTGGTTCATAGCTATAGCCCTAAAATTCAACTGGTGATCGCTCCTTCCCTGACAACACAGGTGCTGTTCTCCATAACCAGTGTGAGCCTCCATGTCAGCATGTTTCCTGTGGGATAGCATCCATCCCTCTCAGAATATTTCCTATGGGATAGCATCCATCCATCTCATCAGGTTTCCTGTGGGATAGCATCCATCCATCTCATCAGGTTTCCTGTGGGATAGCATCCATCCATCTCAGAATATTTCCTGTGGGATAGCATCCATCCATCTCATCAGGTTTCCTGTGGGATAGTAGACTTCACAGACTTGGCAATAATTGAGAGTTCTGCACCTTTCTGTTCTCAAATCCCAATCCTAACTTTAAACAACCTTGACCAAAGCCTTACAGTGACTGTCTCACAACAGGAACAGTAAGAAAACTGACTCTTCAACTCCTGGTTTCAATAATCCTGGTGTCAGAACTCTGACAGAGTCTGGAAGCGTTGCCAAGGAGTCATGCCAAGCACCCACCTTCAAACAGAGCCAGGTCCAAATCCAGTGGGTGCCCAGGATCCAGTGTGTAGCCAGAGGCAGACTGTGTCCTCAAGTGATTTGGGATGATGCTAAATCCCTGACACAGCTCCAGCCACTGCTGGACAGATTCCCTCGCTGAACACGCCAGGGGCTCATTTCAAAAAGAAAGATGTGAAATAGTCTCCACAGCCAACGCCGGCGTTTCGCTTCTCTCCGATGGGAGAGGAAGGAGGGATAAATTCCTTGAAAATAATCCTCATGGTGTTAAATAACGTGATTAAGCAGGCTGCCTAATTCTCCTCGGTTTTAAACTGTCCTCTTTATCCCTGGTTTCAGCTCTGCCCCCTCACTGCCCTGGCCTGAGCACCCTCCTCTGCTGCAGCTTGAGGCTGCCTTGACATAGCCCCGTTTTAGCAGCTGCCTGCTGTAAATATGTGCCCTTATCTCTCAGTCTGCAGTTTATGCCCAGTCTCTTTATTTCCCTTCATGTAATCATCAGGCATTTCTGCGTTTCGTCGTGATAAATACCAGACTGTTGAATCTCTGGGGCTGCCAAGAAATGCATCTCGGCACAGCACAAATAGAGCTACTATTTTTTTTTCATTCCTTCCTTTAGTTTAACATTTATCCCTGCTATTGTTGTCCTTAGAAGGATGAATAGGGCTGCATCTCGCTAGCCAGTTGCTCCAAATACATTAGATTAAAGAACAAATAACATGATAACCAAAGGCTATGAAGACTATATTAATATATTATATTGAGATAGTCAAGCAAAGATGTGATAATGTGCTATTCATTATACAGGTGCGCCAGTGCTCACTACCGGATAAAATTAGGTTGGCTCATCTGTAGGTCATGTACCTTATACAGCTCAGAAATGGCAGAGATTTTCTTCTCTCTGCACTGGCAGTGCATTGAAACAGGAGCACATCAGTGCCAGCCCTGCCCTCCCCACAGAGGTTCCTGTGGTCACTCTGTGCTGCACAGTGGAAGGCACAAAGGGTCCCGCTCATCACGGCTTTGGTACCACAGCTCAACACAGCTTTGCGTTTCCACTTTTTAAGTGCCACAGGTTTCTCTTTCCCCTCCTCTCAGAGAAGATGGAAGATGGGCCATGTGCAAAAAGATAAGAAACACGTGGCAGCTGTTGGACAGGCTGGTGTGTCAGGCACTGCCCAGGTTACTGGCTCTGGACCATCAGCTGAAGGTCTGTTCAGTGATGCTGAGTGACTCTGAGGGGATGATGCCTTGAGTGGCAAAACCAGCTCACGTGAACCATAGCTGACAGACTGAACACACAGTGTGGGTCTCTTCCCCTTTCCCTTCCCCTTCCCCTTCCCTTCCCCTTCCCTAACCTGCCCAAACCTTCCAAACCTTCCCTTCCCTTTTTTCCCCCACTCTGCCATCTTACAGCCACCATTCTCGAGACACATCTGCCACACAAACGAGCTATAAAATGCCTCGTGCTCCAGAGAACACATCCCTTAAGTACTTTTCTCTCGGCAAGTGGAATTGCTGTCTGAAGCTGCCCCTGTTGTTATTTCCATTAAAAGGCTGGGAGCCTAATCTTGCATAATCATGCAGTCTAAAAGATCCCTGAATGAAATCTGAGGGTAAAGAAAAAGAAGGTGCAGGTAGAGACAAGGAGAAGTAGAAGCACAGATGCAAGACATAAAATTCCACAGAAACTCACTTGTTTAAATCCTTCTGTCCCAGTGACAGAGACCAGCAAGCACCTGTGATGTCATTTGGGCTGCCTGGGTTGTCTCCCTGGATGGCTCATCTGCAGGAAAGGCTCTTGAATGGGTGCCCTGTCAGTGGATCTGCTGGCTGGTCTCTCTCTCCATGGATGACAATCACTTCCCCTTCTGCATTTAAAGCTTGCTCCACATATAAACTTTAAAAGAAAAATCCAGTCAGGGCTTGTGATACCTTGAGATATCACACAAAAAGACCGAAAGACCTCAATTTGAGCACTCTCAGCTTTGAGCAGGTTAAGGACAGACCTAAGAGTGTCACATGGTGCCTCAGCCTTTGCCTTTCCACGGTGTCCCTCAGTGTGGTTAAAGCTAAAGCTGCCTGGGCCGTGGGCAGGTTGGGCACACACAGGCTCCTCCTCTGAGCTGGGCAGGGAGCCCAAGGGCGAAGGTGGAGCACCAACAAGGGGCTGGATTTAAGCTTGTCTTGCAAACACACAGATTTCTCTCAGGAAAACCATTACAGCCTGGAGGAGCAGAGGCTGCCTCTTACTTGCCATTTTTTATGAGCTTAGTTCTTACCCAGTGTCTGATCTCCCATCTGTGACCCATTTCCCAGCTGTGTCCTGAACGTTGCTGCAGCTCATGGTGGTCACTGCAGCTCATGGAGGGCTGACCATGAAGCTCTGCCATCCCATCCCAGCAGGACCAGGTGTCTCTCTGGTCTCTCATCTCAGGTACCTTGCACAGCCAGAGCCACCTTCTCCTCTGCCCATGGGCAGCAGCTGTGGGTCACCACACCCTCCTTGCTTGTCTGTTGGCTGCTGCCAGCAAAGAAATGGCAAGGGTGTTTGGCTGCTTTTAGCAGTAGCACAGGGACTGCTGGGCTTCTGAGGAGTATTACTGCTGAGTGTTGAAATCACAAAGTCATTAAGGTTAGAAAAGACCTCCGAGATCATCAAGTCCAACCTGTGCCTGACCCCCACCTTGTCACTCTGCCCAGAGCACTGAGTGACAGATCCAGTCATTCCTTGGACATCTCCAGGGATGGGGACTCCACCATCTCCCTGGGCAGTTCTTCCCAATGCCTCACCACTCTTGCAGTGAAGAAATTGATGTCCAACCTGAACCTTCCCCAGCACAGCTTGAGGCTCTGTCCTCATGTCCTGTCACTGGTTGCCTGGGAGAAGAGCCCGACCCGCACGTTGCTACAACCTCCTGTCAGGGAGTTGCAGAGAGCAGTAAGGGCCCCCGGGCCTCCTTTTCTCCAGGCTGAGCCCTCCCAGCTCCCTCAGCCATTCCTCATGTGACTGGCTCTCCAGACTACTCCCCAACTCCTTTGCCCTTCTCTGGACACACTCCAGCCCCTCAGTGTCCTTGAACTGAGGGTGAAGGAACTCACACAGGACTCGAGGTGCGGCCTCACAAATCCTACGCACTTTCCAGGCATGCAATAAAATAAACCCCCTAACCAATCATTTAGGTAAGATTGCAGACATGGATGTCTTCTGAGCACGTGGCAGCTTGTGAGCTCCAGAGACACCCGTGGAGTAAGAAATGCAGGAGTGAAGTGTCAATCCCCGCTTCCTTCTCTTCCCACACCTTTGTGCTGAGCATGATGCCACATGGTCTGGGGTATCCTTAGGTCAGCTGGAGTCAGCTGTGCTGGCTTTGTCTCCTCCCAGCTCCTTGTGCACCCCCAGCCTCCTCGCTGGTAGGAAAAGCAGGAAGGGCCTTGATGCTGCTCAGCAATAACAAAAACACTCTTTTCAGCACAAGTCCAAAACACAGCCCTGCACTGTCAAGAATGAACTCAAGAAACTGAACTCCATCCCAGCCAAAAAAACCAGCACACTGTCCCAGTCCTGGGATGGACAAAGCTCTCCAGTGACAGTGAATGCTACTGGAGAGAAAGAAAACCAGTTACTTGTTTTGTATCTTTGGAATCCTTTTATTTTCCTCAATTAGGTGAAATTGTCACAGAGTTCAAAAGCTATGGAAATGGTCCAAAAGACAGGCTGGCAATGCAATTGCAGAAATTCTCTTTCCTTAGGAAGTCATCTTAAACCCTGTAATGGTTGGGCAAATGACACCACAGCCCATTAGTTGGTGGCCATTTCCATTTCAAGGTCACTGTCACCGATGAGAGGGAGAGGGGGGCTGAATCCTTCCTTTCTCATAATTAAAGCTTATGAGCTGGAGACTCATTTTTAAGGTGCTGCTTTCTGTTGATCTGTAATGCCACTTCAGAGGTTATAACTAATAATATTAGATTTTAATCAACTGAGATTTGGTTGTGGATGCTACTTCCAGCTGGAAGAATCAAGTTAACTGCCACTTGCCTTTCTCCTATTTATATTTTAACTGCCTTGTGCAAGAATAATGTAACATCTTCATTCAGACAGAATTAGTCACTTACTTTATGTAGAAATCTTCAGCATGTAGTAATCTCACCCATATTCAGCCAAGCAGGTAAGCACATACTGAAGTCTACAATTAAAATCCTTAATTAAATCCTTAAATTAAGCACATACTTAAATGCTTTGCTAAAGAGGGATGTAATCTCCAACATGCTTAAGATAAAGTGTATGCTTAAGTGCTTTATTGAACCAATGCTTTCGCTGAAACACAAAGTATATTTGCAAAGCAAAAGCTGCTGCTATAGGTGTAATCCCATAAAAAACTGGGGGGGGGGGAAGCCTGTGGGCGTTTATTAACATAAACCACATGGCACCTGTTCTGACAGTTGACACCTGGAATTTTGTGAGGTGTAGAAATCCTCTTGAACGGGATGTTGCCAGTGGAAGGTGATCAGCTGTGCCAGGGCCGTGGCAGTGCCGGGGAGAAGAAAGGACAGTGCCAGTATGGCTGCTGGGTTTTGCATGGCTTGCAGAGCCTACATCTGAGATTTGGGGCAGGCTTGATCTCTGTGTTGACTTTGGGGAAGTTAAATATATTTCTAGTTTTGAAATATATTGAAAAGCAGCACTTATGAATACCCAAAATGAAGCCATTCACCTTTTTTATCTGTTGACTTTCTTGCATGAAGACAGAAATGCATCCACAGTTTAAGCCCTAGAGGCCTCCAGCCTGCAAATGCTGCAGCACCAGGGAATTTTATGGGAATGTTCCCACCTTGTGCTAACCTGTTTCAGCCAAGGAGCCCAGGAGAGCCACTGGCACACGTGCTCTGGGCTGGTGGTGCAGCGTGAAGGTTTTGTTAGCAAGACAGACACCAACCCACAGGCAAGACTTGGGAAGAAACATTTTGGGTCCTTGAGATGTGACGTTACCAACTCAAGGAAGGCTCAGCAAGGAGAAAAACGGTGGTGCAGGCCACCCAGGCTCTCTTCCTTTGGAAATGGGAGGTAAGAAATCCAGCCAAGGTGTTGGCACGGCACACAAACTGAAATGCTCGGCAGTGCTGGAGCTGCAGCATCTCCATTCAGTCTGGATCTACACTATCCTTAACCACTGCATAAAGTGAGCTCTTAGGATGCAGCCCAGGCCCGCTGGCTGGTGCTTCTGACCCTTTCTGAGGGTTTTGCTAACTGGGCAGTTAAACAAAGTTGAGGTGCTGATGGATCATTTTTCCCATCGCTGCTTCTCTCACACTCCAGCTTCTTAGGCTGTAGCATATTTCAAATCCTCCCCTGGCATGCTCAGCAGCAAGAGGTGCATTAAATTAAAGCAAAATAAAGCAAGAAAATGTAGAGGGAAAGCTCAGCTCCTGAGTGGAGGTGAAGGTGTTCTAAACCATCCTATGAAATTGGCTGCAAAATTCTATTGCTGCTTCGGGATGCGGTGAAGGCCATTAGGCCAACCCAAGAGACACTGAGGAAAGACTGGAATCACCCAGGGCAGGTTTGCCCCTGCCCAGCCATCACCAGCCAGAGAGCAGTTCCCACTGGCAGGATGGAGAAGCCAGTGGTATTAAATTACATTCTAATTAAAATCTGACTTTGCTTCACTCAAGGAAAAGTCACTGGGCTGTACGCAGCGAGGCATGACAGTTCATCCAGAAGTTATGAGTGTTTTAATTATATGTGCTTACAATATAAATGCCCTAGATCAATACAAATGCATTTAGCAGGCCCTTTCTGTGGCATTACTCAGGTATACGAAGGCTCTACTGCTAATTAAGTGTGTTTTGGTACCACTCACTCCAACCACAGACCCGCCACATCGCAGGCACACTGGCTGGGCCGGCCCGCAGCGGTGGCAGTGCTGGGTCTCCCTGCAGAAAGCACAAGACTGCAACAGGGTCCCCAAAGAATGTTTTTGAGCAACATAACCCTGATTTTGGAGACAACCTGCAGTAATAGCTCAGAGAAACATCAGCCTTCCAGGTTTCTCAAAGCCCTCATCACCCTGGCCTTGGACACTCCCAGGGATGAGGCAGCCACAGCTTCTCTGAGCAACCTGTGCCAGGCCCTGCCCACCTTTGCTGTAAAAAATTTCTTCCTTACATCTAGTCTGAATCTACTCCCTTTCGGTTTAAAACCATCATCCCTTGTCCTATGGCAACAGGACCTGCTAAAAACTCTGTCACCAACACTTGCAATGTGGAGCTGGAACTATGTCCAGTCATGGGATTGATGCCATATAGGATAGACCAGATGGTTTTGGTGGCCATGGGCTTAGCCAGTCCCTCTGCAAGTTTTAGTTAATGGCAAGCAAACCCTTCTAGCACCAGATCAGGTTCAGTCCTTAAAGCTGAGCTGTCCATGGGCTTCCCTGGCCAACAGCCCCACCCCAGCACTCACCCCACTCGCTATTCCGGGCTCCCCACATCTTATACAAGGTGTTATTAGAGAGTGTCCAAAAAGGGCATCAAAGATGGTGCAGGGCCTTGTTTTGAAGCCGTGTGAGGACACTGAGGGCACTTTGGGTGTTCAGCTGGAGGAGACTGAGGGGAGACCTCAGTGCAGTTCCAACTGCCTGGGCAGGGGCAGAGGAGGGGCAG
>JAWMRA010000146.1:18619610-18634742 GCA_035584735.1 Pseudotriccus pelzelni | reverse complement strand
AGGGCAGTGGGCACAGCCCCAAGGCTGCCAGAGCTCCAGGAGGGTTTGGATGATCCTCTGGGGCACAGGGTGGGACTTTTGGGGATGGGCCTGGGCAGGGCTGAGGGTTGGACTGGATGATCCTTGTGGGTCCCTTCCAGCTCAGCATATCCTGGGATTCTGTGAAGACATCGGGATCTGCAGGACTGGCAGAAGCACCGAAATCCTGTGCCCTGTTGTGCTCGTCTGAAACCCACCTGTGAACAGGCAGTTTGTGTGCGAGGTACCAGCTCTGCTTTGGGCATTATTTCCCAGCCCCTGGCCAGGGGATCCAGCTGCTGAACAGTGTCCATGTCCTGCTTTCTGTTGGCAGGGCTTGGAACACCCCAGCCTGAAGTAATGCCTCTCTTCCCTCCCTATTGTTGCTATCAACATTAAGGGCTAATGAAAGGAACAGTCAGTTTAAAATCAAGTAATTTTAATGCCTTTTCTATAAGAAAATGAAGACAGTGGCATTTCACTGCACCCACCTGCTCCTTCCCAGGTAAAGGCCAGTCTGGGAATGCTTCCTGGCACTGCTGGGATTCTGTCAGGATGGGAAATCCACTCCCCAGCACAGGGGGCTGGGAAGAGCCTCCCCTTCCGACAAGCCCAAACCCATCTCTGCGCCCTGAGAAGGCAAAGTGTTAACTCTGCGTTGACTTGAAGTTTCCATTTCTCAATTAAAAACCGATTCCTAATATTCAATAAATGGCAGTTTTAATTTCTTCTTCATACATGATCTTAAAATGAGATTTTAAATTTTTTATTTATTCCATAAACAATATAACAAAACTCAGCAAGTTAACAATATGACGTTTTCACCATACAGAGTCAGTCACAAATATTTAAAACCTTTGCAACAAGAACAACAAAACCCAAAATATTACAAGAATAATTTACAAGAGGATCTATAAAACAGCAAAGCGCTCACAAATTTTCCAGTTTCCTTTACACAATATCACTACACTCTTTCACAACATTTCTTTTTATTACAAAATTCCCAACAAAAGTTTAATTTTTTTCTTTGTATTTTGGTTTTTAAAACCAGAAACTTTTAAGTATACATCCTTTTATTAACACCCGAAGGTGCAAAAAAAGGGAAACCTCACACATACAAACACTTCACAGCACTTTTCTAAGAAAAATATACACTTACAAAATATTTTACAAATTGGCACACTTAAAAATATACAAGATTTTGTAGGCGTCTTAGAGTGATCCTTAAGAATTATACTTCAATTGACTCTACAGAATATTTATAAAGCTTATTCTAAAAGAAAAAAGGCAAATCATTTCCAAACATGTTAAAATTGCAGTGTAAAATGTGGAACAGAAATGGATATGTTACATTCATAAAAAGGGCCATTTAATAGTTCTTAAATGCTCAAGGGGGGGATAAAAGTTTTCTTTAGCACCATAAAACAGGAGCAACTTCCTAACGAGGTGCCTCTAGTTCTATGGAAGGGAACTCAAGGAGCAGTACATTCACATCTCTGGAGGCAGCAGTCGAGGCGCCCGGCCGGCGCCGGGGCAGCGGAACAGAGCAGCTCCTTGGATTTCTACCCTGCTTCCCACCGGGAGTAAGAGACAAAAGGAGTTTCACTGGTACCTTGGTTTCTTTTGTGTGTGTGTGTGGTTTAGTCTAGGTTTAAGTCTTCCCTTTGTGCTTTTGAAATGGACGTCTGTCTGTCTAGCTAGCGAAGGGTAGTGAAAAGACCAATTTGATTTCTCGTTTCCTTTTGCACCAAGTGTTTAAAGGCTCAGTAAATGTGTCTGGCAACCCAAGCGTCCTGCGAGATGGAGGGAATCCTCCTGCTTCACATCCCAATTCCCTTAGATGGCTGTTACTCCACTGTCATTAGTGTCACTTGTTTACCTGAGAAACAGATTTGAAAAGCCTTGCTTCTACCACAGACATTGTACTTTGTTTATTTTATATATTTTTCTTTTTTTTTAATTTTTTTTTATTTTTTGCATTATTTCACACACTGAAGAGCTAAAGAGGCACATTCTCAGACAGATGTCAGCGGCTTGAACCTGCAACCTGCTCTGGGCCCCCTGGGAGCTGCACAGGCAAATCCAACACACCGAGTCGAGAAAAGACCGAGGGCCTGATCCTGCACCAACCCAAGCCCACGCACCTGAATCTCTTCTCACTTACACTGACTTCAGGGGAGTTTTTCTTGGGATTTGACATCACCAGCCAGCCAGGAAAGCACTTGGGGAGCGGGAGTCCCGGGGAAAAGCTCCCACCTAAGTGCTTTGCTAGATCAGGAGCTTAGGGAAAGAACGTGGTCCAGCAGGTAAAGGATAACAATGCTTCAAACATCTTTATTTTGGTTTGTGGCTCATTTGAGCCATAATGCCAAAAAATTAACAGCAGTCCTGACTTTTTAAAAGAGCAAACAGAGCAACAATGGTTTCACAAAGCAACCACGGCCAGACTCAGCCAGCCCCAGCTTTTCCTCTCCGAGCAGTCAGATGGCACAGTGTGGACAGGACAGCCCTGGGGCTGCCCCTGCCCTCCTTCTCCTCCTCTTCCTCCTCCTTCCAAAATGCCTGGCTACCTCTGGTCTGCAAGTCATTATTCTGAAGACATTTTTCAAAAATATCCACCCTCTTATGCTTAGAAAAAGAAAAGCAAGATGTAAACCTGGTAAGATTTTTTGAAAACAAAAACCCAATAGGTTTTTATTGGATCCCCATCAATGATATTTTTCTATTTACAAAACCTCTACATGCAAGTGTGTCCAGCAAGCTATGGCCATGCGGTAGGCTGGCTCCTGCTCAGCTGCTGCAGCGTTTCGTTCTGCAGGACACTTGTGCCCGGCACAGAGAACGGATCTTCTCCCAGACCCGGGAAAGGTCACACCCCGTGGGGCAGCGGGGAGTGCCGCCCTCCCCAGCTCGCAGGCAGCTCCTGCTCCAGCTCCGAGGTGAGCAGGAGCCTGGGGCTCGAGCTGCACTGCCCTGTGTTGTTCTCCTCTTGGACAGACTTTAGGACCATGCTTTGGAAGCAGATCGTTTCTGCTTTTTAATGTCACTGCCAGTTGTAAGTCCCCCAAACTCAGGAGAGCAGCACTGCCCACACCAGTGCTCGGTGGGACACTCCAGAGTAGGAGTGTAATGAGATAAAGTAGAAAAGATGCTGCAGAATAAACATCTTTTGTGGGGCTTGGCTTTGTCACTCCAGCCAGGAGCCCAGATCGAAGGTGCAAGAAGGATGGAAGTTGCAGTGGGACTGGGCAGGGATGGATGGGACCCACATCCCAGTCCGGCCACAGCTGTGAGCTGCGCCATGAGAAACAAAAATGCACCAAGAAGAGCAAATGGAAAATAGGAGCTTGTATAGTAAGGGACGAGGCAAAGGCGGGAAGTGATGAAAACCTTGAGGTAGTGATAGGCAGGTGGCGATGACTTCGAGGAAAGCAAAGTTCCAGCTCTGCAAGGAGTTAGTCAATAGGATTCCCTGGGAAACTGCCTCCAGGGACGAGGGAGCAGAACAGAGCTGGCAGATCTTTCAGAACGTTCTCCATAGAGCACAAGGGCTCTCAATCTCCAGGTGTAAGAAACTGGGCAAGGCAGGCAAGAGACTGGCATGGCTGAGTCAGGACCTGCTGGTCCCAACTGAAGGGCAAGAGGAAATGCGCAGGCACTGGGAGCAGGGAAAGGTATCCTGGGAAGAGTACTGGGATGCTTTCAGGTTGTGTAGGGATGGGGTGAGGAAGGCCAAGGGGCGGATGGAGCTGAACTTGGCAAGAGATGGCAAGAATAACAGGAAGGGCTTCTACAGATTGAAAAGGGAGGGTCAAAGAAGGTGCAACACGACTGGCAAACGGGTACCAACAGATGAGAAGGCTGAGGCAACCTCTCTTCCCACCGCCCTTGAGTGGATGAACCACAGGACAGGGACTGCAGGAGCAAAGTCCCTCCCATTGTGAGAGAAGATCAAGTCTGTGACCACCTGAGGAACCTGAACATACATAAGTCTACGGAACCTGATGAGATGCATCCCACAGTCCTGAGGGAACTGGCTGATGTAGCTGCCAAGTAACTCTCCATGGCATCTAAAAAGCCACGACAGTCAGGTGAAGTCGTGGAAAATGGGAAAAGCAAAACACTGCACCCATTCTGAACAAGTATAAAAAGGAGGACCCCAGGAAATACCGACCTGTCAGCCTCACCTCTGCCTGGGAAGATCGTGGAACAGACCGTCCCGGAAGCTCTGCTGAGGCTCCTAGAGGACAAAGAGGTGGTTTGGGACATCCCATACAGCTTCACCACAGGCAAATCCTGCCTGTCCAACCCAGTGGTCTTCTCTGATGGGGGTGACTCCATCAGTGGACAAGGGAAGTGCTACAGATGTCGTTTATCTGGACTTCTGTAAGGCCTTTGACACAGTTCCCCACAGCATCCTTTTTTCTAAACTGGAGAGAGAGGAGTTTGATGGATGGACTGTTCAGAAGATGAGGAATCGGTTGGATGATCACATCCAGAGGGTAATGGTCAACAGCCCGATGTCCTTATGGGTATCAGTGAGCAGTGGTGTCCCTCAGGGGCCCATACTGGGACCAGTACTGTTCAGTATCTTCACCAGTGATGCAGACAGTGGGAACGAGTCACCCTCAGCAAGTGTGCCGCTGACAGCGAGCTGAGCAGTGTGGGTGACACGCCTGAGGGACGGAGTGACAGCCAGAGGAACCTGGACAAGCTCGAAAAGTGGGGCCATGGGAAACTCATGAGGTTCAGGACGGCCAAATAAGAGGTGCTGCACTGGGGATGGGGCAATCCCTGGGATCCACACAGGCTGGGGGATGAAGGGATTGAGAGCAGCCCTGCCGAGAAGGACCTGAGAAAGACATTTTTTAGGAGGGTGGTGAAACACTGGCACAGGCTGCCCAGAGAAGCTGTGACTGCCAGGGATGGCGCTGAAAGTCAGTCACACAGAGCTCTGAGGAACCTGGTCTAGTTGAAGATATCCCTGTTCATTACAGGGTGGTTGGACTAAATGACCTTTAAAGGTCCCTTTCAACCCAAATATTCCAAGAAGATCAAAAGAGAAGTGGGTAAATTGTTGGCTCAAAACAATTTCCAAATTTTGGGGTGAAGTAGCAGAGGGATGACTTTGTCAAGCCCTGGGAAGGGCCAGTGCCACACCATGAGGGACCCAGGCTGTTTAACAGAGACTTTTGGGGTGGAGATGGGATGACCACCAAAGCTGGCAGTGAAATCAGAGC
Organism: Pseudotriccus pelzelni; assembly: GCA_035584735.1. Taxonomy (NCBI): domain Eukaryota; kingdom Metazoa; phylum Chordata; class Aves; order Passeriformes; family Tyrannidae; genus Pseudotriccus; species Pseudotriccus pelzelni. Next base: position 18,629,484 of record JAWMRA010000146.1, on the reverse strand, counting down.
AGCAGGAATAAAAGAGAGAGCAACAAGGCAGCTGGTATTTGTGACTATCACCGTCCTGAAACACCGAGCTGGGTTTTCATGGATCACCGAGACACAATAAAATAGTCGATATGTTTTATGCCTGATCTTCATGCCCTATTGCACATTTCTCAAATGCAATAAATATTGCTATCCAGTCCTGTACAGGGTGTTTTATTACAAGTCCCATATTCATAACACTGAGCATAACAAGCACAGTGCAGGCCAGGTGAAATGTGCTTTCAAATGATGGTTTGGGGTCAAAAAGAAGGTCTGTGCCACATCCCAGCCCTGGACTTCACCTGTCTCCGTAAAAGCAGCAGCCAGAACATCTGAAAGGAGGGAGATGCCAGCCCCTCATCCTGCAGCACATGGAAGGGACGCTATAAAAAATGGGCTGTGCCAACACCACAGCAGTGGCTGGAGCTTGTAGTATCTGATGAGCCTACGAATAGAAAAGAGCTGCTGGGGAAATGGGGAGAGCATGGTGGCTGCAGGCAAGCCCAGCACCCAGGGATGGAGCCCAACCTCAGCTCTTGTCTCCAAATTAAATCCTGAACATCTGGATCTCCCTCCTGGAGCCAGAGCTGGGGTGGGATGCTGCACCCTGTGAGATACCCAGGGACCACTCTCATCCAGAGCAACTCACTCGGGGCAACGCCAGCATTTATTCCAAGAAAAAAAAAAGGACGGGGTTTCTAATTACTATTTTTTTTCAGGGTTCTTTCTTTCCTCTGTTAAAGAAAGCACAACACAACCGCCGAGCTGTTCTCTTTGGGATCACAGAGCTGAGCCTCAGCTACACCTCAACACCTGCGAGCGCTGGAACCATTTTGATTCAAAACAACACTCTGCATCTCCACTTTGATTACAAGTGCTCGCTCTGCTGTTTTTGCTGAATTAACTTAAACCAATTCTGCTGTTTTGCCTTGCGCGTGGGCAGAGAACGACCCCCCAGTAAGGAAACCCGTCCTGCCCTCGTGGGACACCATCTCTGCTCGTGGCCACATCGACAACGTGATCTGTCCCACTGCTTTATTAAGGCTCCTCTTCCTCATCGTTTTCTATTGCATATCATGTCCAATCCTCGCATCCCTCTGCTCCCAATCGCTCCCAGTTCGCAGGGCTCTTGCATATCAAGGTTTTTCATAAGAAATCAGCAGCAAAACTCACAGGCTCTCAGTTGCACAAGGAAAACAGATACTGGTTGGGTTCGTTATTCTCGTGGAGGGCGAGGGTGTGGTGAGTAGGGTTACAAATAAGGCCTTTTGAGAATACATTTAGCATTCAATACTTAACGCTGTCTTAATAAAGTCCAGTCATGGATGATCCGGCCCTGATTGGTGAGATCACAAATAGCTCCATTGTTTGTTTTTTTGTTTTGATTTTGATGAACTGAATCAAAGAAAAGGTTCAGAGTTGTATTTAAAATGAATTACTTTGCTTTTGAAAGTTCAAACTATATTGGCATCGCAAGGTTAGACACTGAGGAAACACCAAAGCTATGATGGGAGAGCGCTTCTGACAGGCTCTGCATCGAAAATGTTTAAGAAACTACTCAAAGGAAAAGTGAATAGCAATCAATGTATGAAATGTATTAGTTCTGTTTTTATACCTATTTTAGAATTTATCCCAGGTTCTTATAAAATATATAAAACTGAGATACAAAGAATTAGCAATGTAACTTTGCATTTCAAATGATCTTCAGCTACAGATTTTGCTTTAAGAAAACAGACACTTGAAAAGCAGCTGTTCTGTAGTCTCTAGATGCAGACACTTGAGTTCCTGGCAAACTTACCGTCAGTGGTTTTCTGAACTCCTCCACCATTGCAACTCTCTCCTAGAATGAAACTCAACATTTCACCATTAAGTTTATCCGCTCGTGGTTTCAAAGAGAGGATGTTACCATTTCCCAGCATCGGTTTCAAAGTTCCTTTTTCCTTCCCCCCCCTTTTTTTTCCACTTTTTCTTTCCTTTTTTTTTTTTTTTCCCTTTTTTTTCTTTTTCTTTTTTTCCCTTTATGAGCTTTAAACCACAGGGTGAATCCATGAAATGAGGTAAGTAAATTTGGCACACTTTTAGTCATGTCCATAAAACTTTTGGTAAGTTGTATCAGTGAACAAGATCGTTTTTCATCGTGAGTTACAGGTGCTTTCGAAGGGGGGTGGTTAGTACTTAACAACTGGAATGTTTCTAGTAAAACCAAAAGGCATAGCTGCAGAAAACACTCACAACCCAATGTTGATAGAGAAGTAAAAATATATACAATACAGTCACTTGTTCATAGTTTGGCACAATTTTTTGTTGTTGTGGGTAATAGTGCATAAACTACTGTACAACAGTATGACTTTTAAAACAGTCTTTCACAGAGAATACCAGATTAGGTTTGCTTTCAAATAATAAAATTCCCACAATTTCAAACTCTTCATTTCAGCACTTACATTTCAACAGACCACAAGGCAGATTTCGAAAAGGAACTGACGGGAAAAAAAACAAACCCAACTGAAAAAGAAATGGTAAGAAAAGAACCAAACATCAACCGTCTTTCTAGAAAAGGGAGTCTCTTCTTCAAATACAGGAAAACCCAAAAATGTTGTTTCTGCTTTAAGAAGAATGGAGTCTGATTCCCTGCAGGAAAAAATCAAACATTTGATGCCATCTTAGTTAGCTCGTCTGGAGTCACCACGACGGAGCGAACGCGCTAAAGGCGGGCGGGTAGAGAAGATGCAGCTTTAGATGATGCAGGTTAGGAGATACAACAGCAGAGGGGGCCAGAAAGCACTCAAAAATTGCCACGTGAAGCTCAATTAGGAACAAGTTCTCATTTGCAAAATAAAGAGCCTTTAAGTTTCAAGATCTTGGCTTTTGGATGCAGAACCTCTTTTTTTTTTTTTTTTGGTTTATTTTTTACAAAATGTTCCAAAAAAAAAAAAAAGTCTTTCCTTGTCAAAATCATTAAAAAGATCGTGTAATCATCTTTTTTTGTTTTTGTTTTTGTTTTTCCCCAATAAATAAGTAATTAAAAACTGAAGAAGCCAAACAGCAGAAAAGAGTAGCCTTGTTAGTTTTTTTAACCCCAGCCAAGCCAGAAAATTGGTCATTCTTTTAGGTAGCTTGCAAGTCATAAGTATTTTCATGCATTTAAAAATAATAATAAAAAAACCAAACAAACAGAAAAAAAAAAGGAAACCAACCCCCAAAACCAAAACCAACCAAAACTGTAAAAGGGGAATGTCTTTTTTTTTTTTTTTTTCATGCAACTTTTGCTTTCAGGAAGGAAAAACTGAGGAACAGCGGGCCTAGCAGGTGGGAGGGAGGTTAGGGGCATTCCAGCCAGTTTGGTGCAGCATTACCTCAGTTTCTCAAAAGCAGCTGTCACGGGTGGGTCCTTGTGGGGCTGTTCGCGGTCCGTCCGCTTGATTTTACAGTTCTCATCCCGCAGCGATTTCGAACTGGATTTATGACGGTAGAGTTTTTTATGGGTAGGTCCATTATTGCCTAAAGTGCTCAGGTTACTATAGTTTTTATCAAAAAAGGGAGCGTGAATGTCCGTGGTGAACCCGGTCGAGCAGTTGGGGCGACCGGGGTCGCAGGTTGCGGCTTTGCTGTTTTTGCTTGAGCCCTTGTTGTTTGACTTGTGGTTCTTCGCCGCCCCCGGCGAGCCACCGTTCGCCTTCTTCTTCGACTCTTGGGACGTCCCTGCCAAAATTTTAAGAGTTTTCAGTTTCAGGCTGTTGGACTCCGGTGACCGAAATATGTCTGGAACGCTGTTGTGGCCAACGGGCCCCCACAAGGGCTCGATGGAGGCCATCATAAACCTCTGGACATCGGCCATTCCCGACGCGATGTTGGACAGGATGTTGGAAGGTTCCTCGAACTCCCTCTGATCGTCGTCCAGGAGGCTGGTGGCGTTGCCCAGGCTGGGTTCTGACCAGCCCGTGCCCCCCTCTTTTCCCAGCGCCCACTCTCCGGACAGCCCGTTGTGCTTGCCCAGCTTCACCCCGGCCGGGCCGCAGTGCTGAGTGCCCTCGGCCAGGCCCTTGGTGGCTGTGGCCACCGTGCTCAGCTGAGGGACTGCCCTGCCACCGGCGGCCAGAACCTTCTCACCGTTGACTCCCGCCGCATTTTTCCCTTTCCTGGTGGATTTGGGTGCCTGCCTGGAGTTTTTCCCTGGTGGCTTATCGGTTCCTTTGTTGGTTTTGGGCGATTTTTTCCGGGTGGCTTTCTGGGAAGAGCTTTGGTTTGTACCCACATTCTTGCTGGATGAACTTTTCCTCTTCGATTTTGACACTTTGCTATTGGTGTTAATTTGACCAGATGGCTCATTAAATGTTGACAAGCATGGACTCTTTTCGAGAAGGCTGACAGAATCTTCATCGTTGAACATATGGAACTGGAACTGGTGATTATTTAAAGCAAACCCATTATCTGCCTGATCCTCGGTCTGTAGGACCCCACAGTTCCACTTGACCTTCTCAGAGCTGTTGAGGGCGGCCTGGGGGCTCTCCTGAAAGCTCTTCAGGGTGCCCAGAGGCTTGGCATCAGAGCCAGCTATCTGCGGGGACAGGTTGGGAGTGTCCGGGGGGGACATCTCTGAAAGCGACGACTGGCGGAACCTATCAGGCGTGAAGTTGGAAATGTCTAAAAGGTCCGTGGACTCCTTCAAAGGGGTGATTTCATCTATGCTCTGCTGGATCACTAACTTGGGACTGCAGTGGGCCAAGAAATCATCATTAATATCATCCTCGCCGTCCTTTTCACAAGACTTTAAACTTAAAGAACTGTAATTACTAGAACTAACTGACAATGAACCCACTGAATCAAAACTAATGAGCCTGCCATCATCTGTACTTAGTGTACCTCGTTGGAAATGAAAGCGCCCCTCTCCATTATTAAAATGACATGACTGATAAGAATCATCAGACTGCACTTGTTGGCTATCCGGCATGTAATTTTTTTGGTATAGCAATTTGCCGCTATTCAGACTGACTTGAGTGTATCCCGAGGCGGGGAGCCCGTCCGTGCCCGGGGCGCCGCCGCCGCCGCCAAACTCGCCGGGCAGCCCGGCTGCCTCCGGCAAGTCGCCGGGGAAGTCCTGGCGGTCGCTGCCAGCCTTGGCCGGCCACAGGCTGCCGAAGCTGCTCTGCTCCATCTCCAAGTGGCCGGGCGACTGCTGCAGCTCCGACTCGGAGGGCGGGGAGAGCACACAGCTCTGCGCCGGCTGCAGGGCCGGGAAGGGCTTCTCTGGCGGGACGATGCTGGGGAGCGGGTGCTGCGGCTGCTCCGAGGGGTGCTGGGCGAAGTACGGGATACCGGTGTTGCTCGACAAATCTGAAGCATCTAACAACGTCTGCAGATACCCTCCAGGGATCAGGGGTACATTGGTGGTGATATTAGCAGATGGCAGAGGCTTGTCTGAAGAGGAGGTGGATGGTAGGAAAGGAGAATTTTTAGCAACCTTATCCTCGTGGCACTCCGGGAGATGGGAGCTGTCTGAAGCACAGGGACTGTTTTCGTCCTTCAGACGCGCTGCCGAGTCCTGGTTTTCCAGTGCTGGGGAGTCCTCCACTGTACTGGCAGCAGCTTTGATCTTCTTGCACTTCAACCTGGCCTCACTTTTGAATTTGATCCTGCGGAGCACTTTCCTTTCCGTCCCCTTGTGCTCCCGTTCCTGCGATTTGCATTTCACGGCGGCAATGCCCGCGATGTCGTGGACATGTAATCCATTGGCACAGCTGGGGGTGGCGATGGCTAACGCCGGCAGCCCTTTCAGGCCCACGTCTTCCTTACTGCTGCAAGGCTGCTTGTGATCAGAGGAGCAAGAGCCCAGCTTGTTCACTGATTGCTCGATGGCTTTAATTCTTTGAATCCGGTGCCTGTTTGCTAGCTTGCATTTTCGCTTCCGTGGGTGAGGGAGGAACGAAGCATCTGAGCCGTTAAGATAGAAATTCTGCTTGTGGTAGAGAGACGATCTGAGCAAATCCAGCCGGCTCTGCTGCCTCTCCTGCCAGAAACCCTTCAGTGGGGCCAGCTTCTTGTATTTGCTGAGCAGCTCCTCGTTCAGAGTAACAGTTGTCTCGTTGGCATCCACTTTGCTGAGCTTCACCAGCATATGCTTCTCCCCTTTAAACCTGTTAATGATGATGTACTTGATGATCACGGGGGGCTCCTTGCGAGAGACTTTTCGCCGTTTCTTGGGGCACCACTCGTCATCATCCTCTTCCTTGGGCCCATCCGGGAGCCACTCCTTTTTGTCCAGGATCTTCTCGTTCTCGATGGAGTCCACATCGTACAGGTAGTCGTCGCTGTACCGCACTTTCCTCTTTGCCCGCAACCCGTAGTTCTGCTGGATGAAGGAGCCGGAGTGGTCCCGGGCCAGGTACCGGCTGCAGTCCTTGATGTCCCGCAGCACGTCGTAGGAGGACTCCGTGCAAGTGCTGTCATCGCTGAACTCCCCGGAGTCCTCCGTGGAATTCACCGAGTCCAAGAAGTGGCTCCTCTTGGAGCCCACGTACTGCACCATCTCTGTGCTGTTGCAAGATTTATTTAAGGCAGCTTTCTGCTCCTCTTCGCCGTCCTCTTCCTCGCCATCCGCCTCCTCCTCCCCCCAGATGATGCCTTCCTCAGATTTGAATTGAGAGGGGTCGGTGGCACCGCTGGGCCCCCTTTTCAGGGTGCTCCTGCTGTCCCTTTTGGTGCAGTTGCTGAACACGCTGGGGAAGAAGTTGAACTGGGCGTCCTCTTGTAGGGTGGTGGTCTTCTCCCGCACGTTGTCCTGGAAAGATTCGTATCTAATCTTTAGGGAGCAGACATCACTTCCCAACGTGGAATCATCATCATCGAACATGTAATTATCCACGTCTTCCTCAGAAAACAGATTTACAGAAAGCTCATTTTTGGAGCAGAGGTCAAGCAGCTCAATTTTACTTTCACTAATGAAAGATTCAAAATAGCCCCATTCCTGGTTGGGATTTGTTAGTAAAGGTTCCTCACCATTGCATTTGTCTAATAGTAATCCCTCGTAATAATTTTTCTGAGTGGGGTCCTCTGAATCACTGTCAGATTTTTCTGCATCTCTTTTGTCCGCTGCCCTCGATTTATGCATAGGGAAGCTTAAAAGCTGGTCTGAAAGCAGTTGATCCCCATATCTCATGGTTTCTCCTGTGCTCATGCAGTGAATCCCTATATCAGAGACTGAACAGGTGTCATAATCCCTATTTATATCCCCCACTTTCAGGCTTATTCCCGGCTCTGCATCAATGCCGTCCTTGGATTCAATAAAGCAGCCCAGACAGGTCCGGCTCGGCTGCATCAGGCAGTCTCCCGTCAGCGCTGACATTCCTCCGGGCTCCATCATGGTGAACGGAGCCTTCTCGCAGTCGCCCGGCAGCGACCAGGAGCTCATGCCCTTGGTCACGCAGGACGTGAGGGAGATGGCGTGGGCGGAGGAGTCATCCGAGGCGTGCTCGGGGACATCCGTGAGCCGCAGCGGCGACGGGGGGCTCAGCAGGCAGGGCTTCTTGGCCGGCAGGGCTCGGTGGCACGCGTGGCTCTCCCTCTGGGCTGCGCTCAGGGCTGGGAACGGCACCGCGGCCTCGGCGGCGCTGCAGGGCCTCTCATCGCCGCCCAGGGCCTGCGACTCTGGGGGGAACAGGGGAGAGGGAGGGAGGAAAGCGAGAGAAAGAGAGAGGGGTTACTACCCTCGCAGGTCTGCTCGGGTTTGCCGCCCCGCTCCCCTTCTTCCCAGTGTTTGGTGGTGGCTTTTCCCGACTGCTCCTTTGGGAAGCAACACATGCCCTTCCCTCCTGGATCCAATTAATGTGGTGATGTGCATGGAAGGGAGTTGTAAACACGCTCCCCTCTGCAGCCAGCTGCAAGAGGTACAAGAGTACGTTTGAAAAACCCAACCCATCCACTCTTCCCTCCTCATATTCATACCGTTACCTGGATACTGCCTCTCAAACCTGACAAGGTTATTAAAAAAAACAAAACAAGCCTAATAAAAATGTTCCCATTAACACTGAAAAAAATTAACAGAAAAATAAGATTCTTAAAGAAACAAAGCATGCCCCCACCCCATGGTGCCTGAGCTTACACACACCTGAGCTGCATTTCTGCTCCAGAGACAGAAAGTTACAGCTGATTTAAAAAACCCAGCGGCCTTTTTGTCACTGTCCACGCCAAGGGAAGGCAGAAGATAACACATAGTTTAAAGCAATTATTGTTAGAATTACTGTGAGTTTTGCCTTTCTTCCCTAATCTCGAAAAATGCCTTTCTAATAATGTAAGGATTTTTTTTTTTTTACCTAAGGATTTTTGTAGTTTTACCTTGTCATGCTCTTTTATGGCAGAATAAAGTTATGAATGTACTTTTATCTGACTTCTGGCTCAACGGACGATATGACCCTTGAAATTTAAATACGACGTCTTTTCATCCACGAACACACTCTGATATCTCTGTATTAAAAAAATATATTCCAGTGAGTGCATTCATCCCAGCCAGAGACCTGTGCCGACTCCGAGCACGGGGCCTTTGTCATGGCTCATGTCTTTCCTTTTCGGTGGCTCCGCTGAAGGCAGAGGGGGAGAATGGAAGCAACGAGGCTTTCCAAGGAGGGACAAACGCTTTAAACCATAACCGGAGCACCAGGATGTGGCATTAAATGGGGTATCCAAAGGGATTTGGCTGCTGCAACCCCTCCACAAGTGTTTTAGTTCCCAAGGCAAAGGAAAGCAAGTCTCCTGAATCTCTGGCAGTCTGGGAAGGGAAGGTTTGTGTAGGCACATGTACCATGGCCAGGATGGAAAACCCACTGAGCAGAGCAAGCGGGCAGGATGGAAAGGAACGGGATGTGATGGAAGGAGTGGGATTCCTGCCCGTGCTGAGCGTAAAACTTAGAGGAGACCAGAAACCCCCCAGTCCCATCCCCAAAACAGGTTTGTGCTATGGGGGCCTTAGGGATGCACCCACCAGTGAAGCCTGAACAAAGTACAAGCTGCAGCCAGAACCACACAGTGCTCTGAGGACTTTAAACCACTTTCCAAAGACTCCATAAAGCCAACCAGAAGTGCAACGTAAGCATCTTCAACATGCCCGACTTGTACAAGACCAGACTGGCTTGCTTGGAAAGGGTTAAAAAAAATAAAAAAGCAATAAATAAAAAAGCTGATTTTTGAGTCCCTCCCACCAGTTTTCAGATGAGAAATGCAGAGGTGGTATCTTTTTCCTTAAGCACCAAAACAAATTAACCAGTGCAGTTCCACTTCAGAAGTAAAATAAAATAAAAATCAGCTTGGAGCTGACAGGAAGCATGGAAAATTTGAGGATAAAAGAAGAGTGTCTGTGAATGCTGTAAGACTCAGAGAAGGGGGAGGCAGAAAGCTGAAATTCAATCTGCAATGCCACAGTCAATAGGCAGAGCTGCTATTATATAAAATAAACTGTCTCTGGGCGTTTCTTTAGGTTTATACTTGTATGAGTGAACTTAACTCTCGTGAAAGACAGATGCCAAAACTTGATTGTCTAGGGCTCCCTATCGGCCTAAAATCAGGCATATGTTCAACTGATGCTCCAAAAGAGTACAGTTCACACAGAGAAAGCTGAGAGGCAAAAACACTTTTCCCAGTTTAACTCAACATCCACCCAAAAGCACATGGGCAAGGGGAGGTGGTGGCACCAGAGTGCTGGCTCACTGCTTTGGATTCAGCAGTAACTCCTACACACCAAGGTTTAAACTGGAAGTTTAAACTGACAGCGGGGAGGGTTAGATGGGATATGGGGAAGGAATTCTTCCCTGTGAGGGTGGGGAGGCCCTGGCACAGGTTGCCCAGAGAAGCTGTGGCTGCCCCATCCCTG
>JAWMRA010000146.1:18579057-18592675 GCA_035584735.1 Pseudotriccus pelzelni | reverse complement strand
CCCCTCCTGTCAGGGAGTTGCAGAGCCAGAAGGTCCCCCCTGAGCCTCCTTTTCTCCAGGCTGAGCCCCCCCAGCTGTACGAGTGTGAAAGAAAACACTGGAAAAGTAACAAAACCTGGAAGTGAGACTGATGGATATCCACTGTCCACAACCAGCAAAGTGCCAGCAGCAATCAGTCCCCTCAGCAGTGAGAAGAGAGCTGAATTTTAAATCCCTTTTATCTAAACAGCACAGTGCCATTACAGATATGCTGAGCAGAGGTGAGAAGAGCTGACAAAATTCTCCCTTTCCCCCCTTTTTTCCCCTCCCAGTGCCAGGTGTTGGGCAGAGGACAAGGCTTGCTCTTTCACACAGTTCCTGTGGAGGGAATCCCTGTGGATAAAGATGTCCAGTGTCAAACCAGGAGGCAGCCACTGCCCTTCATTCACTGACCCCAAGACACACGTGGGGCACAACTCCTCACCCCAGGCAGCAGCATCACAGTTGGGTGAGATTCTGCCCACCGGGAATGGAATGATGGTGGTGACAATGATAATGGAAAAGAAGAGGAACGATGATGATGATAATAGCAATAATAACAGTCATAACAATAAGCAGCCCTCTAATGAAATAAAAATATTAATAATTTTATATAATTGCAAAAGAAAGACTATAAATATATAAAATACATAAAATATAAAACACATAGGTTATATATTTTATATATAAACATAAAATGCTAAATAACTTGAATTTAAAAAATCATAGCCACATAAACGGATTAATTAATTTAGAATGGTGCCTTTTTGACCAGGAAGGGATGGATGCACCCAGAGGTGAGGTGGTGCAGATGGGTGCAACATGTACCAGAGGCTTGGGGGCTGAAAGGGGTCCAGCAGGGATGGCTCTGGCACATCCAGGGCCTCTCCATAGAACTGAAGCCAGGATGCAAACCCATCCCTCCCTGTACTGCTGCCAGGCTCCAGTAACTCTGCTGATAGTGGAATAACAGCTCTTGCTGCTAAAAAGGCCCCTTTGAACGTGCTGGAGTGTCTTATATAAGATGGCAATAAACTGGTACCAAAAAAGAAAGCAAGTAATTACACTACTGCCTTGTAAGCTTTGATTCTGTGCTGTTTGGGAACAATCTGAGGATTTTTTGTTAGGCTTATGAGGGTAACCCAGAGAAGAGCAAAGATTTGGAGGTGGGGTGGTCCAGCTTTCAAGCTCCCATGTAAAAAGCAGGTTTCCTTAGAATTTCGCAGCCTGACAGGCACGACTAGAGAGAAGCAGGAGACATTTCTGCCCTTTCCTAGCAGCTTACGTATTATTCCTTAAAAAATAAAAAATAAAAAAGGGAAAGAAAAGAAAAACTTTCAGAGAAATGTGGTGCCTTTATTCCCTTGTGTTGTTTAAACCTTTTTTCATGGCACCACACAATGAGCTTTCTTCAGGAAGTAGAACAGTGGCTTTTCCTCAGACCACAGTAAAGCAGTTACAGCTTCAGTGCCTTGAGAAGGTGGTGGATAAAATAAAAAAAAAAGGAGAAGAAGAAGCTAAAAGAAAGAGAGAATGAATGGGGAACTTGAATCAGGAAGAAAGGGATAGGAAAAAAGAAGGAACAGGCATCAAGTGTAGGTATAATTGCAAAGCCCCAGCACACTCCTGGCACCAGGGAAAAAAAGGAATTGTAGATGAATCACGAGTATGACAAAGGATCCCTTCAACAAGTTGTCTTTTATCACAACTTTGCTGCTCTACAGCTACACTGCAACCAGGAGAAATTGCATCACGTCAACAGCAAGTTTATAGAGATAAACTGACTCTGCACCAGGGGGAAGATGCCGGCACTTCCATGTGCTTTGCTCACCAGGCTGCAAGGAACCGTGAGAACAGCACAAACAGGGGGTCAGAACCAAAACACACCTGCACCGAAATGGGGCATCTCCAGAACCATCCTGGGTGCCCATGGAGATGGAGAGGTCTGAACCTGAGTGTCTGTGTGCAGGGAGAGCACCCAGCCCTGTGCTGGCACTGCTGAGGCCCCTCACAACAAGGACATGGAGGGGCCGGAGCCCAGGGAAGGAGCTGGGAAGGGGCTGGAGCAGCAGGAGCGGCTGAGGGAGCTGGGGGGGCTCAGCCTGGAGAAAAGGAGGCTCAGGGGGGACCTTCTGGCTCTGCAACTCCCTGACAGGAGGGGGGAGCCGGGGCAGGGGGGAATGAGGGTCAGGCTCTGCTCCCAGGGAAGAGAGAAAACGGCCTCGAGTTGCACCAGGGGAGGTTTAGGTTGGATATTAAGGAAAATTTCTTCATGGTAAGGACTGTCCAGCCCCGGCACAGCTGCCCAGGGCATCCCCATCCCCTGGGAGGATTTAACAGCCCTGTGGATGTGGCACTTGGGGATGTGGGTTAGTGGCGACCTTGGTAGTGCTGGGGGAACAGCACTCGATGGTCTTAGTGGGCTTTTCCAACCTAAACAATTCCATGATTGTGTTTTATGACTCCCTGCCTCTCTGATCCCTCAGCAGCCAGCGTGGACGTGCTGCTGCACTGAAGGGCTTCTCCTGCTCCTTCCACAGGCTCCATCACCCTCCTCCCTGGCCTCTCCCCTGCGCTGCGTCCCCGAGACCGGCTGCTGGTTTAAATGCAAATAGTGCACATGCAGGCACAGGATCTTTTTTTAAATTCTGAAAGCTGAGACTTCTAAGTTTATCTCAGAAGGACACTGGAAAGATGAATAGAGAGAAATTATGCAGAGAAAGAGAAAATATTCAAAGAGTAGAATTATGTATGCATAATTGCCTGGCTCCCTGGGGTGCACGGGCGAGTACACCAAGTCACTTTGTGAAATCATTCCCCACAACTCCTGTATCCTAATTATAGTGCCGTAAGTGGGGAGAAGCTAATTTTTAAACAGCCCTGATGGGGTAACTGGAAGAACCATGAGGATGCTGTTTAACCCCTTGCCTGCCAAGGGGCTTCAAGAAAGAAGCAAACACAGAAGGAAAAAATGAAATGCTGGTGAAGACAATGCGTTGTTCTCTGGCTGATTTAAAGGTGTCCAGTACGAGAACCAAGCAAGCACAAGCCTTCGTGCTAGAGGAGAAAAAGGCCAAAATGAAAAAAAAAACCCACTGGTAAACATGATCTCTGCCCAGACTTTGAAGGAGTTTGGATTCTGCATTATGTGCTTCTGTGTCCCTTTGCTCTGCACAACACATTCTCAGCCAAAAGCTTTTTAAATCCTAAATACACTTGTGCAGAAACCTCTTTATCCATCCAGAAAACACAACCACGGCAGTGTGGGACCTCAGCACATCCCCCAGTGCAACACGACCACCTGCAGCAGACAGAGCTCCATTTGGTGCTCCCTGGAAGCATCTGGCTGGTTGGCATGGGAAGGACCTGGTTCCAGCAGGGATCTGCTGATCTGACACCTTATCACACCCCCGCAGGTCACAGACACGGATGAGACAGCAAGAAAGGACAACACCACGTGGGTCTGATGCACTGCTTATGCAATGCTTAAACCTGACTTTATTTCAGGAAAATAAAAGGCAGGAGCAGGGCAGCCCTGCTTTCAAGTTGCACCAGGAGAGGTTTAGGTTGAATATTAGGGAAAGTTTCTTTACCCAAAGGATTGTCCAGCCCTGGCACAGCTGCTCAGGGCAGTGGTGGAGTCACCATCCCTGGGGGGATCTAAAAGATGTGTGGCTGTGGTACCTGGGGACGTGGGTTAGTGGTGGCCTTGGCAGTGCTGAGGGAATGGTTGGACTTCACGATCTTAGAGGGCTTTTCCAACCTAAGTGCTTCCATTCTCTCACACTGCAGAAATCAGCCATCAACTGTTTTTTATTCTCACCATACTCAACAAGGCAGAGCCAACTAAAAACACTGCAGTAAGTCCCTAAATTCAGATATTTTGACTAAAACTATCACTAGTATTTCAACCAAATTCCCTTTAAATTTCTCAGCCTGGTAATGTTTGTTCTCATTTTACTCCAAACCCCTTCAAATGTTCCAATTAGCATTGTTTTTCCCCTACTGGAGCAGATGCAGACACACAATATTAAAATAGAAAAAAAAAGAGAAAAATGCACCATTTACCCATTTCAGATAGGCAAAGAATTATTTTGTCCCTCAGCCATGCCTCACACAATAGCACTAAAAGTAGGAAAACAACACTGGGACTTCCAGGGATGCAGCCCACTCCATCTAATACACCTGGACTCCAACACCTCCTGCCAAGGGAGAGAGAACAGCCACCCCAGTCTGCATTATTTTGAATCCCCTGGGTATTCTGCTGTCTGTATTTCTACCATGCCCATTTGAGGAGATGGACCCATGGAGATGGATCTCCTTCAGCAACGCTCTCAGCCTGGGAAATGAAAGGGCAGACGCTCGCAGTTCCCCTCCCTGAGAAAAGCCACCTCCAAAATTTTATGCATAGCCAAGGGATTTAAGACCAGAAGACTACTGAAGAGGACCTCCTAGAAAAATAAGCAACTAAAATCTTCCCCAGTCACTTCTTTGTTGAGGATAATTATTTGTTCAGAGGAGAATTTGCAGAAAGCCGTGCTCGAACTCCAAGCACTGATATCAGCACGTGAAGAATTCTCAGCACAATCTTACAACTGGTGAACTCTCTGCCAAGCCCATATTAATACCTAACCCTCACACTCTGAAAATTAAATGTTCAAGTCAAATTAAATAGTTATTTTTTTGGCCAAAGTAATAGACACAATTTTGCTACTTAATCCTCTCCCATTGCCTCAAGTTCACTCAAATTACAGCCATTTGAACTGTGATCTGAGCTCCCCTGTGCTTAACAAACTAATCAGACCAAGGACAGTCAAACTTCCCAACTTCCTGAATACTAAATTCTTCATCTGGCCAAGAGCCACTGGACGAGCATTGCGTGGTGTGTAAAGGGGGAGGAGAGAAGCAAAGAGCAGAAGCAGGTCCCTGGTGGGTGACTGCTCCAGGGACATCCCAGTGCTCCCCCCTCGCTCAGCTTCAAGGCAGGGGGACAACCACCGTGAGCTGCCAAAAAAGAATCAGTACTGAGCGGGAGAGACAGTTATTCCCCTGCATATTTTCTATACTTCCTTTGAAAGAAACGTTCTGAAGAAAACAGGAAAACTTGACAGAGAGCCTCAAAACCTTGCTCCTTTGGGCACTTCCCCCAAAAGAGGAGATTCTGGTTCATAATCTCGTTTTGGGCGGTGGTGGTGGTGAGATTCCATCTCTCTCCTGCTGATGCTGCCTTTGAAAACCTCACCAAGGAGCACACTCAGCTTGCCCGAGTTCAGATGGCCCCTCAGGCCAGTGGGTTTCATTGGACCTCGTCTCGTTCCCTGTCGTGTCCTCTCCAGCAAGGGCAGGGTGACACAGCCATGCAAACGTGAGCAGATCTGGGATGGCACACGAGGTCAGCGCTGTAAAACACGGCTACGCAACACTGTCCGTGCCAATTTGCTTCTCCTGCTCTTGGGAGAAGAGAGGAAATCAGGCTCCTGGGGTAATAACATTTAAAAACAGATGCAAAGGAAGAGTTTGAGGATGAGAAGTAGGGCCAGGGCCACAACACGTTGACAGCAGCACCTGACCACTGGCTCAGATCTGGACCCAGAGCAGTAGCAAACAGAATTTCCTGATAGATAACAGTTTATTGCTGAGCCTGGGCTGAGCCTGACACAGACATCAGCAGCACAGTCACCTCCTGCGTGACAGCACAACAGGAATGACAACACCTGAGCAGAAGCTGAAACTGCTGTCTGCACCTGAAGGGGGTCCTGTCTGAGCAGAGTGTGCCAATAAACCTGCACCACCGGGGTTAAGTTCTCCGGGTGAGCTTCAGGGTTGTCAATACAGGACTCACAGAATGGTTTGGGCTGGAAGGGACATTAAAGACCATGCAGCTCCACCCCCTGCCACGGGCAGGGACACCTTCCACTAGCCCAGGTTGCTCCAAGCCCTGTCCAATTTAGCCTTGAACACTTCCAGGGGTGGGACACCCACAGCTTCTCTGGAGAACCTGTGCCAGGGCCTCACCACCGTCAACCCCACAGATTTCACATTATCATTATCATACGTGAAATACCCAAAGAAGAAACACACAGAGATGTCAGGACAACAGAATCCTAAACTGGGTTTGATGCAGCATCATCACATTTGCCATCAGCAGAGCAGAGGGGAGGAGGTCAGAAGGTAAGGGCACAGGCTCAATAAATTCATCATGCCAGATGCCTACTGCCCCTCCAAATCACCACTTCCTGCAGACAGGATGTCAGAGGAGAGGTTAAGGAGGATCTGTAGGCACAGAAACTATTCGTGCAGGAGCCTGTTCAAAGCACTTTCAGTGCAGCATGAGTAGGTGTGCAAGTGTTGGGAACACAGAGCCAGGATATTCCCCAGAAGGCACAACAGGTGGTACAGAGACAATTGGGCAAGGGCAGGAAGGAGGAATCCTAGGAGACTGAATTCAGGCAGACTTCCACAGGGATGTGCAAACTGGCTAAAGGGGTGTCAGGGGACCGAGGACAAATCTGCTGTAGTTGCTTAGCTGGGTGCTGGGCACCTCCTGGAGACAGATCATCACACTGAGCTGGGCCCCTCCACGGTGGGGAGGCTCTGGGATGGGTCACCTTACAAGGGAGATCCAACTAAGTCCTGCCCTGAGCCAGGGCTCTCGGCAGCACCGAGAACAGGCCCGGAGGAGCAGAGTGCACGTGTCCCCCTTCCACCCCCAGAGCTGCCATTCGGTGCAGATGATCTTATGACAAGATCGATGAATCCTGATATAGCAGCACTCGAGATAAATGTTGCTTCAGAAGGGCTCTTGTGTGAGTATCTGGAGTGAAGAGGAGCTTGGGAGGGACGGATGATGAATGCGAAACAACAGAACATCACCAGCTGCTGGAAGCACTGTACCACCTTTTGTACAAACACACCTTTCAGGGCGATACTTGAAATTACCTGCAAAATTGTTTATTTCCAAGACTACTTTCCACAGGCTTTACAAAAGCTCTTTGCATCCACGCAGATGTGTATGGGTGTGTCTGACAGAGAGAGTTCCTGTGTCACTGGCTCAGTGTGCTCCTGCAGCTCCAGATCAGAGGCACCCACACCTCGCAGGCGAGCACATCTCCTCACCTCCAGGCAGGTGGGCGTGGGCTCACCTCCCTCCTGCAAGGCCCAGGTTCTGCAGAGGGATACACTCCAAAATCCTGGGCATCTCCAACCTCACGCTGTGGACCTGCCTGTGCCTCGGGGCATGACATGAGTTTAACACCTCCAAAAAGACCACAACAGCCTACGGCTCCACAATGCCTCTAGTCAGACCACAACCACATCAGCAGGAAAACAAGCATCCTGGTGCCTCTGGAGACAGGGCACTGCCCAGAGCTCACATCTCCAAAGGGCTGGCGGCACATGGCATGGAGCAAACCCAGCCCCTGCAAAGCCAAGGGATAGCTGGCAGTGAGGCACACCGGGGCATTGTTTGAGCACGGTACACCACTGAGAATAGTGGTGTAGCACCTGCACTGCCTAGGACACAGATCCACAGGCAACAGCCTCTTGATTCCCATGATCATCTTGGTTTTAATTTCCACATTGGCTTTAATTAAAAAAAATAAATAAATTAGGAATCTTCCCCCATCCTTCAGCCAGGTAAAGTCATCTACAAGCTCCCAGCTCTGGCTGGCACAGTGACCAATATCAGGAAGGGGAGGGAATGTTTATAAAATGGTTTTCACCAATTCAGTTTTAAGGCAATTTGTGCACAGAGGCAGAGGCAGCGCTGACTGCAGCAAACAGGGCTGGATCAATGGCAGGGTGGAGGTGGGGGCAGGAAAGCAGGAGCAGCAGACTGTGGCATTGAGGCTGATAGCTTTGGAGCAATTTATTCAGTGAGAAATCCTGCCCAGAGCGCCACAGGGGTCTGTGCAGGGAGTATGGCAACGCCTCAGAGGGAGACGATCCCCAGCTCCAGAGAGGATCAATATCAAACACTCCAGAAAAAGCAGGAAACTCTCCTTTTCTTACAAAAAGAAAATAAATAAATGATGGATCCACGGATCCAATCAGGCCCTCTGCAAAAACCGAAAATCCTGTTGAAGAAACATCACGCACAAAGAAAACACCCAGCAAGACATAAGCTCCAGCGCTGTTGCAGCATCGCTGCTGGGACAGCCCTTCCTGCCAGCCCACACTCTCAGGGCTCCTGGCTCTGCCACCTCGCCCCCAAGCAAAACCCTGCTGCCAGCAATGGGGACGGGCTCTTCACTTCCTGTACCAGTGACAAGCGAAACCCCGCGGAAAAATTTCCAACCCCTTCTCCGGCTTGGTCTCACATCACTCCAGCAGCAACGCTTTACCTGCAGACACAGCGCTCCCTGTCCCCGGTGCCCTCCATCCATGCTTTGGAGCAGTATTTCAGGAGTGGACGGGGAGGGCTGATTTGGGGATGGCACACAGGGAACTTTGCTGGAACCCGGTTCTGACAAACGAGGGGGACGATCGTGTCCGATGGCCGCGCGCCCCGTGCCGCAGAGTCGGGAGCTCCGCTGCCCCACGCGGGCAAAACGTGCTCGGAAACGCTCCCGCAGCCCGAGGATAATGCGATGCTCTTTCCACATCCCACTATCTCCATGCCCAAGCACATATGGTCTGGCTAAATAAGAAGCCTTGGAAAGGCTGTCAACAAGACTAGAGGAAGGTGTGCATCTGTGCAGAAACATATGCACACCCCGGCACTGCACAGCGAGCCGTGGAAAGGGTCCTCATGCCCAGAATCCCACCAAAACCTGCCCAGGTCCAGCAGAACTGGACCAGGAACACCGTGGCTGCCACTTTTCTTTGTGCTGCATGACTGAAAACCCGTTGTTCTGCTTCCAAGGAGCCTCTTGCCAGGGAATCTAAGATGCTCCCTACATTGGTCCAGGATTTCACGGCATTGCTGCTCCGGCCTTCGTTTATAGACCCACTTATGTGTTTGCTTCAAAGTCTGTACTTTATGTGCATCTGTGAAAATCTCCCCCGTGGTACTAAAAGCAATGGAATAATCTACTATTTCAACCCTCATCCCTCAGAGAATTCTGCAGTTCTAAAAAAAAAAAAAAAAAAAAAAAGAGAAAAAGAAAAAAAAAACTGGTTGAATTTGATTAAACCTTTGGAATCTCTCCAATATTTCCAGTTATTCCATCTGTAGAAACACTCTACTGGCACTTGGCACATTCAGAGCATTAACTGCCTTCTAAATCAGCAGCAGTTCTGCCTAACAATTTGGCATTTGCACAGTGCCTTGTAAATCACCCACCTTACATCTCTGGGTACGAGGACTGAACCCTCCAAAAAGCCCATTACTGCCTCGGAGAAATTCTTCAGGAAGAAAATACCTTCTTATGGGCTTGTCTCTTGACAAAAAGAGGGGGGATGGCATTCAGTGGGCACGATACTAACACCGAGGCTCAGGGTGTTACTATGGCAGTAAAATGAAACCCAGTGCAGCCAGCTGGTTGCTACACTGCTATTAGAGCTTCTTTTCTGTTTTTGACCTTTCCAGAACTCTCCAAAAGGCATTAATCTGTACCCAACCCAACCAGGATCTCAGGCGTGACGTAAGGTGTAGGTGTTGGTGACGGGGTCCTCCCGGCGGGCTCGTGGAGGGGACGATTCCCGTTCTGTCGGCCAGGATTTGCTTCCTTTTTTTTTTTTTTTCCTTTTTTTGTAAGTCAGGAACCAGGCTCAGAACGGCTGCAGCTCCAAATCAAGCCACAGAGCAGCAGGAAAGCACTCAGCAATATCAGCAGCGATTTGTGCATTTCTTGGTTGCAAACAAAGAGCGGAGAAGGTCGGCGTTATTACCTCCCGCTTCCACGGCGCCTCTCCTCTTTTGTCTACCCAAATCCTCGGAGGCTGGAAACCTCCCCCTCCCAAAGAGCTCCCGGCTCCAAGCTCTCCTGAAAACCCTTTCTCCTTATCTTTATCCACACCTGACCCTTTCTTATGCCTCCCCATCGACAAAGCCTAGGAAAATCATCAAATTAAGCGCCCAGCTCGTGCCTTCTCCCTCGCCTTTGCCTCAGCCCTTGTTTCCTGCCGCTGAGCTGTGCTCCGGTTAGTGGGTCCTTCCCAGCATGGATTTGGGCTGTGAACTGTATGGGGGGAGGGGACAAAAAAACCACAAATAAAGGAAGAAAAGGACAAGGCAAAAAAGAAAAGAAACACACGCAGTTAACTCTCCTCCTCCTCCTGCCCTTTGCTTCTAAAATCTGCCTTATTGATTCGTACACGTACTGTGACCCTGTAGTGTCACAGATCCAGGGTCACCTGAAGACTTTGAGATGGTCACTGTGCCCTGCAGTGGGACTGCTTGGAATCTGACAGCAAGACAGAGTTCAGGGCTTTGTGCTTAAAAAGCGCTGCCCAGGACAGTTGGGGCTGGAGAGGAATTTCTTAAACTTCTTGTTTTGCAGGTGGAGATCTAACACAAGGAGCTGAACTGCTCCGGGCCTGTCCCACTACCAGAGGCAGTAATTCCAACTAGTTTACTCATCATCATTCTTCTGGAATTAGTGGCTTACTTAATGCTCCCCACGCTAACATTTAAAATAATTGTATTTTTTCCATTCTTTGGTGTTCTGTACTCTCTCCTTGCTTGGTGCCTTTTTTCTTTTAACTCCGAGGAAGAGTAATTTCCCTTGGCTGCAGTTAATTGCAACAAGCAGTAGCGAGGACCCACAGTCTCCTTCACCTATTTTTAATCAGTTCATCAAGCAGAGCAGGGTCCCATCCTACCTCCCACCATGGATCAGCAGGATCCTGGGCCACATCCATAAGCCCAAGCTTTGGGTTCTGAGGCACTTAAGCGTTCCCCAGCAAATGGCTTAACCCACCCCTCTGCAAGGAGCTGGTGGGGACTGGGTGTCACTGGGACACCAGAGGATGCTGTTCCCCCAGAGCTCAGCAACACACCCCAGTGTGCCCCTCGTGCCCCCAGCCCAGGCCCTGGGCGAGGTGCAGGGGCTCCAGTGCTGCCCTGGCACAGAAGCCAGAGCAGGATAAAGGATCCTGAGGCTTGAAGAAGGACAGCTGAGCTCAGGTAAATGCTCCCAACCAGGGCTGGGAGACTGTGGCCAGCAGTGGCTTCTGCAGCCATCAAAAAACCAGATGAGTCTCAACTCTGCGGCCACTCTGCACATGATGAAAATGTCTGCTCCCTCACATCCCCAAACCCTAAAAATAATAAATAACTAGAGCTGTGCCTGCAGCCAGCGATGCATACGAGATGACTGCCTTCTCAACACGAGAGCAAAAGGGCAAATGAATCACATTACACTCCATGAATAAAAACAGAGTCTTAATGCAACAGCGACTTAATGATTCCGTCTTGGAAGCACCAGAGTTTGGCCTCGTTGTCAGAGGTGCTGAGCACCCTGAGCCACCCCTCAGGCCGTGGGGGTCGGCACTCGGCACGTTGGGGCTGTCCCACATCCCACCCGTGCTGAGGAAATCTCCCCACCTGGCAGGGAGGCTTTCCCGGAGGTTTGGGAAATTAAAAGCTGTTAGCAGCTGGCCCGGGCTAAAGACCTCATATCTCAACCTGCTGCACCCAAATCCATCTCCGGGAAGGTGGATTAGGGTTTGCAGCTCTGTTTGAACTGTGCTTTCATTCCCTGCAAAGCGAAAATGAGCAAGTCCTGCCCGTGATGCTGCCCTTGGAGTGGAATGTGAGCCCTGCACTCTCCAGAACGTTTACCACCGGCACCAGGAGGCAACCAGGGCATCTTCCCAGCCCAGCTGGCACATTCCCTACGCAGGAGTGGAAGGGGACGGTGGTATGAGCCTCCCAAAATGGAGAGAACAGCATTTCCACAGGACCCCGCTAGCAAGGTGCTCCCAGAAGTGTTGTGGAAAACCACATGTGGAGGGACAGCAGAACAAAACCAAATCCCACTGTCACGGCATTATTGGGAATGGGCTTCTGCACAGCCCAAGGCAGCCAAGCAGAGAGACAAAAACACAGGGAGATCAGGACTAAACTCCTCTGGGACCCTGCTGGGGTGCCAAACATGCCACCTCCCCTTCCTGAGCTTTCTGGGCTCCCTGTAGCATTTAAAACCAATCCTGCTCCCGCTTTGTTTGGCAAACCTTGCTGCTCTCTTCTAAACATCCCCCTGCACTGCTGGGATTTCCCACAGGAAGCTCCAGTGTCACATCCCCGTCAGAGTCAACGTGCCATCAGTGCCAACATGCTGCACCCCGGCCCTGGCACCAGCCCTCCCAGGAGGAGTGAAAAACCCCCACACCTTCCCTATTTTCCTGTGTCTGTTTGGAAAATACATCCCAGGACAACCTCTCCAAAGCAACATCACTCCTCTGGCAAACAAAAAGGAAGTCAAAGGCAAACTATTTATTGTCAAACCCTCTTCCTTGGTTGTAAAATACTGCTTAATTTTATCCCTTAGGCATCTATTATCTCATAGCCCATATTATTTTTCCAGCTATTACTGCTGAATTCTCCCCATCCAAAAAGTCCGTACAGACACAAGCCAATTTCCGTCTTGGCATAATTGTTTAGGAGAAACAAGCAGCTGTTTCACTGGGGTCCTAAAGAATAGAGGGGGAATCGACGCTTCTCTCTCCATGAGTTGCCCACAGGAAACCTTGGAGGAAAGTCATGTGTTCTCTGTCACCAGCACTGTCACCCTCCCAGGGGACCCTTGGTGATCAGGGCATCCTGTAAAGGCAGGGAGGAGAAGCTGGGGGAATCTCCCAGACCCCTCATTTACAACCCCCCTTCTGGGGCAGAAATAAAATATGTTTATGCTGAGCATAAATGTCTTTTTTTTTTTTTCTTTAAGTACAAACTGCTGATTTTTAGGCAAAATTTAAAATAAAAAGCAAAACCTATGGCTAATGGAACCTGCTTGTCAAAATGCTTGGATTGCTTCTGTCTCCCGTTTTTGACAGAATTTGTTTTACCTCTTCTTGGTTTGGTTGGGTTTTTTTTTTACCAGCAGAGCTCTTGCGGGGACTCAAAATTCTGCAAAATGCTAACGCTGGCCATGTAAGTAAGCACAGGATCTTCTCAAGGAGCAAAGTCCACAATCCTCATTTTATGGAGACCTTGGCCATGTGATTACTGCTATCAATTGGCACAGGAAGGACCAGCACACACCTGACAGAGGTGCAGGTTTGCAGAAGAGACCCCCGGAAACAATCTCTACTTCTCAGGCTAACCCAAACTGTAGCACAGAGCAGATAAAAAATGGCAAGCAAGCCTAGAAACTCTCACTAAAAAAATACGATTGAAGCAATTAAGTAATAAGCAAAATTGCAAAATATTGTAAAGGCATACAAGAAATGAGCCAGAGCTCCTGGCAAAAGCTGTACAGACAAGGTGTGTCTGCGTGGGTGAGGTGGACAGAAAGGTGGGTGCCCATCCTGGTTTGCATTCCCATGAGTATTTTCCATGCAGTGTGTCAGAGAATCAGAGAACATCCTGAGCTGGAAGGGACCCACCAGGATCATCCAGTCCAACTCCTGGCCTTGCCCAGACACCCCAACAATCCCACCCTGTCCCTCAGAGCGTTGTCCAACCCCTCCTGGAGCTCTGGCAGCCTTGGGGCTG
>JAWMRA010000146.1:18558551-18578957 GCA_035584735.1 Pseudotriccus pelzelni | reverse complement strand
GTGGGCACAGCCCCAAGGCTGCCAGAGCTCCAGGAGGGTTTGGACAACGCTCTGAGGGACAGGGTGGGATTGTTGGGCTGTCTGTGCAGGGCCAGGGCTTGGACTCTGATCCTTGTGGGTCCCTTCCAGCTCAGGATTTTCCATGACTCCACCTGAGCACACAGCAGCGGATGCACTGCGGGCACGTGAAGGCATCCCGTGGCATCCGAGCGTGCTGGGGGTGGCAGGGAGGGCACAGCAAAAGCCCGCTCAGCTCCAGACACCCAAAGAGGTCAAGCCAACGTGCTGGAAGAATGGACTAGACATTAATGCCCCTGCCATTCAGTGTTTCTCAGAGTACCTGGGGAGAAAATCCCTGCCCAGCACTTGAAGGGCGCGCTCGGCCTTTGTTCGGCTCCTCTGCTCGGGTTGGTTTGTAGAGGTTTGAGATGTCTGGAAAGTGCTGGGCCCTCGAGGGTATAACAGAGAAAAGAAGGGTTTTCACGTGAGCTGCGCATCTCCCTTCCCTGCCTGTAAATTGCTGGCGATGCACTTTCTTATGGCTTTTAAGCCTTTGGGATAAAACGGGAAACAATCGGAGGTCAAGTGAAAAAAGGAAGAGTTTTGCTGCAGGAGTAAAGAACGAGGCCGGGATGGAGGTCACACAGCACAGGACTTTAAAGGCTCTTTTCTACAGCTGACTTGTACTCAGAGGCTTTTTGAAGTGCACATCTGGTGAGCAGATTGGAGGGACAAACCCCCAGTGTTTGCCTCGCAGTTCCTGCGCTCGCTTTCCAAACATCTGACCCGGAGACCTCCCTTTTTGGGGGAACCGTGCGGGATCTTGCTGGGCTTCTCTCCCCTGCACGTTGCAGAAGCGGCCGTGGAGGCTTCGGAAAAGCAGAAGGCAGATTAGGGCTTCCTATTTTCACATTCCCAACCACCTGCTGCTTGGATTTTGCACGTCCAGCCCTGGCTAAGGGACCGGAGATCGGATGGTGTGGAATCATCTCCCCCAACCCAGCCACCCCGGGGGCTGTGGGGGCAGAGCCAGCCACGGGGGCTTGGGGGAAGTCTTTGAGCGATAGGGGATCGTGTGTGTGGGTTGTGCCCCGTTTTTCCCTTGTGCTGGTGTTTGATCTCCCTGGAGCTGCTCCAGGCTCTCTGCCAGGGTCGGCCCAGCGCTCCTTCCCTCCGACAGGAATCTGGAAGAGCTCTGCTTAAGGCACAAAAATATTTATAGACAGGAAGGGAATCTGGTCTCCCCCCACCCTTTGGCAGAGTAACTATCAGTTTCCTTGAGATCCATCCTTGGCAGCGGGGAAACCTAATTCATCCCAGCGAGGGCTCTTCTCCTCGGCATCACTGGATGGAAAATGTCATGGATTTGTCATGTAATCTAATTTCTTCCATTTGGATGTATGTTAGGAATGAAGTCAGCTGAGGGGATCACAAAGGGAGCATTGATGCCGCGGTCCCCCCGCATATTTCCATGGGAGGAATGAAATTCCAGGCGGTTGGCAGCGCACGGCGCTGCGCCTTCCACGGCCCCAATTCCTGGGAAGAGCAGGTTGGACCTGGAGACGCCCCACGGACGCCCCAGGGACTGGGAGGTGCGGCTGGTTATCCAGCTGCTGTGCCCCTCACCACCCCAGCCGAGCATCCCAACCTGCAGGCCCCGGTGTGGAAAATGTCAGGGCAAACCAGTAAAAGCCTCTTACTGGTTTGTTGGGTGGGTTTGGAAACCGTCACGTTCCTCCTGTAAACTGTAGCTGTAGGTTCATGTGTTGTCCTGCCTTTGCACTGAAGACAAGACAGGCTGTGGCTTGCTGGGGGTTCTGTCACCACCTGGAACGTTGGAGGAGAAACCCCGCGTTGTTTCCTCACTTTTAATGGGAATATTCACCTCGAAGCCACAGCAGTAATCACTCCTTTCAAAACAGGTGAGAGCTGAAGTGACTTTATTGGGGTGATTAGAGCAGTGAAGATACGGTTTTGTGCGTGACAAGGATCTGCTTTGCAGTTGCCTCCTTCGTGCGTAGGAATTCTTGGATCCGCAGTGCCACGGAGTCCCGGGGAGCCGGGTGTGGTGTGCTCCATCAGCTGCATCTGTGTGGTGCCAGAGGGAGTTTTATCTCTTGGCTTCCAGGACTGGGAAGGCTCAGTCCCTGCTCCTCCTCTGGCTTGTCTCAGCCTCAGTGTGTGTGTGTGAGTGCCAGCTCTGCTCGCTGGGAACAGCAGGAGGGTTTCCAAGCCGTGTCGGTGCCTTGGGGAACGAGATTTGAGGCACAAACACCCCAGGGAGGAAGGAATGAGGAGCAAAGTGGGACACAGGACTGTGATTTGGGGGTATGGCTTCAGGGGAGCCCCATCCTGCACCATTCCAGGGGAGTCAGCACCTGCTGTGGGTGCTGCACTGGTGCTGAGCTCCATCTTCACCGTGGCTTCCCAGTTGGCGTGGAGCTGATCCCAAACAGGGGTTAAGGGGACAAGCAGGGGTTAACTGGAAATTCATGGCTGCGCTAAGTACTTAGTCATAGCAGGGCCAAGCTGTGTGTCAGGGAGGGATCAATGGAGAACTCAGAGGAAGTGATTTGCTCTCCTGACTCAAAGGAGAGGCAACAAAAGTTGTGAAAGCCGGGAATGCTGAGCCATGGGACAGCCTTGGCAGGCTGGTGGCTGCAGCCACGAGGCAGGGATGAGCCAGGGATATCCATCTGTTTATTTATGGTTGTGATGCAATCCGGTGCTTGGCTTAAAGTTGGCTTTTTATCTAGATAATGGGCTTCTCATGAGGGCAGAACCCACTTAATCCCCACAGCTCCTCCGTGTCCACTTCCCACTCGGCTTTGTCATCTTCTGTGGAGCTGGGGCTTGGGCACCACCTGGATGGAGGAATCTGAAGATGGGAGAAGGGCCCTGGAGGTGCAGACGTTGTGTTTCCCAAGGCAAAGTCTGCGTTGCCCTTCTGGGATGGATCATCATTTGGTGGCAATTGGTGTGGCTCCATTCATCCTTGTGCATCACTGCCTCTTTCCGTCTGGGAATGATGGTCACACACTGTGTGTTTAATTGCTGGAGCACCGTAACAGTTAATTAATTACTAGTTTATGACCCCCCTGAGTCACTCCAGCTCCTGCCATTCCCCCATCATGTTATGACTCCTGGTTTTCCTGGTGTTGGGACCAGGAAAGCAGCATGGACGTGTGATTGGGGTCAGCTGGAGCAGGAGAAGCTCCTGGGAGGGGGCAGTGCTCAAGGTAGGGAAAGGGTGACGGGAAAGGCTCTCCTGGGGAGGACACCCAGCTGTGGGAATGCTGCTGGTGGAGCCCAGCTCCGGGGAAAGTGATTCCTGCCAGGGAAGGTGGTCCGTGCCGACAGCAGCAGTCACAGCCTTCCCCAGACAAGGGCACAGCGGGCCCTGCTCGCGTGCTGGGAGGCTCCTCCTGTGCGTTTCTGGTTGTTTCTGGTTGTTTCTTCTGTTTCTGGTCACGACAGGCAGTGATTTGGTGCCTGGGAAGGTGCAGGCTGTGAGCGTTGGTGACCTCGCACGGCTGCGCCGCCGGATCCAGGGTAACCGGTGTCCCTCCCCCAGCCCTGCTTTCCCCTGCACAGCCCTCCTTGGGCAGAGATTTTCATCTGTGCCAGAACACGCGGGGATTTTGTGCTCGGGACGCGTATCCCCCCCACGCTGGGATTAATTTAGGGCTTGTTTTATTAGTGCCCTAATCCATATCTGCATCCGTTGCCCTGGCTGGTGGATGTGCTGGCCAAGCCTCCCAGCTCTGCCGGGGTTTCCTCTCCCCAGGACACCCGTTGTGACCACTGTGAGCACATAAACCCACCTTCTCCTGCTTCCCAGCATGGAGTTGAGGGAATACCGTGGGTACAGGGATGAGTAGACTCTCCCCCCCTGTGCCCAGGGCCATGAAATAAGAAAAATCCCTTGGATAGGGCGGCTTGTTTTCCACTGGGGTGTCCCCCTTGGCTCTCTTCAGGGATTGCACAACTTTGGAGCAGTGCCTTTGTGTCTGTCACTGAAGGAATATCGGCACAACCCTCCCCAGGATGGGAAATCCGAGTGCTCTTTGCCTGACAGAGGAGGTTTAGATATTAAATACCTTTTAATTAAAGGTGAGGAAACCAAGATGCGGAGAGATTAAGGACCAGTTTTCTACAGGAGCTCAGTGGCTAATCAGGACTCGGTGTTCAAAAGGGCTCAGCTCCTGTTGAAGTAGTAAATGAACAACCGGATTTTCCAAGCATCCCATCAGGTTAAATGCTGAGCCCTTCCAGCTGGGCCCTAACTTCGGATGGGAACTGCCCACCCCGGGCTAAGGGAGGGTGTTCCCCTCCCTCTGGAGCCTGGAACGGAGCTGTTTACATCTGAACTGGCTCCCTGTAGCATGAGGAGAAGAAACAGGGGCTGGGGGAGGTTTGACGGGGTGAGTTTGGCTTGGGGAGGGGGGGTGCTGGACGTGCCCCTTCCCCTGTGTTGGACAGAAAGGAAAAAAAAAAAAGGTGTAGGAAATTAAATAACATGATTTTCCTGTGGAGGTGCTGAAAGTCCTGCTGTGTGTGTGAGAGAGGCTGCTGCAGGAAGCTCCCTGTCAGGAGGGAATGACAAATGGGGAATGTTTTCCCAGAATGCTGAGAACCTGCATCCATATCCTGCATTCCCCTGGAGCAACCTGGGCTAGTGAAAGGTGTCCCTGCCCATGGCAGGGGGTGGAAGAGGATGAGCTTTAAGGTCTATTCCAACCCAAGGCGTTTTGGGATTCCATGAAAATCGGTTGCCTGGAGTTCAGTGGGCTTGGCCAGCTCCGTGGGCTCCTCTGGTGGAAGCACATCCATGGTGTGCTGCCCAGGGCTGCCTGCAGCCAGCCCAGGCTGGGGGAGCTGAGGTAACGCTGCATCCAGATGTTTCCAATCCATACTTTTTTGGCCGCCTCCAGGATCAGCTGGTGTGACCTCACAGTGAGGAACAGCGGGAACAACGCCGGTGTCACCCCCGGGGTCACCCGGCCAGGAGCTGGACTCAGGGATCCTCGTGGCTCCCTTCCAGCTCAGGATATTCTGGGATTCTGTGTCCCTGTATTGTGTGATGCACGAACCCCTCGCCGACCCATCCTCAGAGGGAAGAATTCCTGCCCAGTATCCCATCTCACCTCTGCTCTCCTTCTCCTCACGCCTTGTCCCTCCGGGGCTTGTTGCGTTGGGTTCGCAGGTACAGGCAGTAGTTGTTTTCCCCACCAAGGAGGACATTGTATTCCAGGTTTTTTATTGTCGTTACATTGCAGCTTTTAGATGTCGCAGCACTAAGATTTTAATCAATTAATACGCAAAGCAAATCAATGGGAACCTTTCCCTCAGTGTGGAGTAGGAGATGGAGGGGGGGAGGGTGGAAGATTCTGAGGCACATCCCTCGCCTGCCCTTACGGAAAAGGTTCTTGTCCTGAACTCCTGACCCAAAGCTCTTGTGGGTGTAGGATGGGCTTGTGTGAGCTGGAGCCTCCAGCTTCCTGCTCTGCAGCCTTTATTTGTCTCTGCTTTATACACAAGCACTGCCTGAACAGCGGTTTGGAGTCAGGGGAGGGTTTCTGAAGGTGGGCTCTGTGTGTGTGTTGAAGGCAGAGCTGGGGCATCCATGAGTTAAACGCTGCCTGGGGTGCTGGAACACTGAGAGTTTTCCAGAGAGAGTAAAGGAGAAGTAATCACAAATATCTGTTACTAAAATCAGCCACAAAATGAACAGTCACAAAAAAATTGGGGGGATTTTTTGGTACCTGATAAGGAAAGGTAGAAGATAAAACGTTAGATCCAGGCAGTGAAATCTTATTTTGATTTAAGCTAAGAGGGTTTTAATGCTCTTTTCTTCTCAATGGCCAGGATTTCAGTTCTCTGCTGAGAATTTTTAGAAGTTTCCAGGCTTGGTTGTACTTCAAGGGCCACTTCCCATCTCGTGTAAGACCAGTCCTAACCCCACGGAGCAGTTCCTGTGTCTGTGGGAGTTGGGTGGCAGGAAGAGGTCCCTGGCTTGCAATCCCACGCCGGGAAAATTCCCAGTGACATCAAAAGGAAGTCCTTGGGAAGCAGGGAACACAGGATCAAACCCAAGGGACTGGAACTGTATGGAAATCTGAGCCACTGAAGCACCTAAAGGCAACAAGGTGGCGGAGAAGCCTTTTTGCATCGCGTGCTTAGTTCTCTTGTAGGTGGCTCAGCAGTTGGGAGGAAGGGCTGTGTTGCAAATTAATTTGTGTTAATTTAGGTTACTCAGTTGCTCCAGTTGCTCCCTACCCTCTCCTCACCTTTTGTCGTCTTGGATGGCAATTTAATTGGGTCAGGAACGCTATTTTTGTCTTAGCTGGGGAAACAATGAGCTCAAGCAGCAACAGCAGCCGTAATGAAAAGCCAAATTAATTCCTGATGAGTTTGCCTGGGTTGTGGTCTGGCACTTGGGTTCTTGCAGAGCACAAGTGACAGGGGTGGGTGAGTGAAGCTGCTCAGTTGCTTTGTGAGCTCATGGGAGCCACAAGCATGGCCCATCCTGTTGCGGGGTCCGTGGAATATCCTGAGCTGGAAGGGACCCATAAGGACCATCCAGTCCAAGCCCTGGCCCTGCACAGACAGCCCAACAATCCCACCCCGTCCCTCAGAGCGTTGTCCAACCCCTCCTGGAGCTCTGGCAGCCTTGGGGCTGTGCCCACTGCCCTGGGGAGCCTGGTCAGTGCCAACCACCCTCTGGGGGAAGAACCTTGTGCTGAGATCCAACCTGAGCCTGCCCTGACACAGCTCCAGCCCTTCCCTCAGGTCCTATTGCTGGGATAGGGATGTAATTCAGCTGAATTCCAATTTGAGTTAAACAGTT
Organism: Pseudotriccus pelzelni; assembly: GCA_035584735.1. Classification (NCBI taxonomy): domain Eukaryota; kingdom Metazoa; phylum Chordata; class Aves; order Passeriformes; family Tyrannidae; genus Pseudotriccus; species Pseudotriccus pelzelni. Next base: position 18,572,107 of record JAWMRA010000146.1, on the reverse strand, counting down.
GCTGATGCCATTTTCCCTTAAGACACAGCTATTTACAGTAGTGTTGGGATACTGGAGTTTACTTTTCATGTCATACCTGCATGTCCAAGAACTTCCCAGTGAGTAGGCAGAAAGGGATTTGTGATAACAGAGAGGAATAGGAAATCATTCCTTAGGGACCACGCGAGAGCCTCAGAGAGCTCAGCACCTGGCTGTGGGGCAGAGCATCCCCCACATCCTCCTTCATTTAAACACTTCATTCCTGCTTCCAACAAAAGACTTTCCCCGTCCTGGCTCTGGATGCTCAAATAAAAAAAAACAAGACCCACCAGAGCTTTGCCACACTCCCATCCTGTCCAGTGGGTGTTCCCATGGCAAACGGGAGCTGCGTGGCAGTGAGTCGGGGAGGCAGAAAGGCGTGAAAACAGGATGAATGGAACGGCAATAAACCCGCAACATTTCAGCGTGGTACTGAGCCCCGGGATAACCTCCATCCATCAGCGCTATCGCAGCCTGGGAGCTCTCCAGGGCTGTGCTGACAGCAGGGGCGCCGGCACACGAGGGGCTGTGGCCACGCGGGTGCATCACCGTGCCACGGGATGCTGTGCCAGGGGCTGCAGCCACCCCGCCATCCTCCACCTCCAGCCCCTCGGATCCTCCTCCAGAACAACGAGGAGAACACTCAAGCTCTGACCAGCATCTCACGTGAGGCACAGGACAAAACTGATGGGCAGCAAGTGCCCCAGGCCAGGAAAGGGATCAGTCCAGGAAAGGGACTGATGATGGATGCAGGTGTTGAAATGTTGACCTGCTCCAGGAGGGAGGAAAGGGGCTCACACATCTCGGGTCTGACCCCAGCAGCAAACCAGATGCACTGCTTCAGGAACAGGAACCTGAGAAATATGTTTAAAAAGGGAAGTTGTTCCCTGCAAAAAGCTGGAAAACAATTCACAAAACCAAATCAGAAAAAGGAGGCTCTTCTCAGGTCACCCCCAAAAACTCCAGTGCCCTTTCATTCCCCATTTCTCATGGAGGCACAAATTGTGACAGCTTCTCTTCTGGGGCAATGATGGGCAACCTTCCCCTTCTTCAAATCTACAAAGGGATTACATAAACATCTCTAGGAAGTAGAAGATGGGGACTACCTCAAGCCTTTACTTCCTGGAGCATCAAGTACAAAATACACTCCCAGGCCATTTTTAGAAACAGCCACTTGTTTTTGCAGAGGGATCTAATGGCTGCCTGCACCTCCTGCCATCACTGCCCGTATCTTGCTCCATTCCCTCCATCCTGGTGGGAGATCCATCCACGCTTCCACAGCAAAAAGCAGCCGTGCGTGCACAGGCTCTCCCTGCATGTCAAGCTCGTGGCATTACACAGAGAGCTGGCAGCCCCAAAAAACAAAGCTCTGCGTCCCCCTCAATCACCTACAGCTTGGACACAGGTTGGGGCAGCCTGTCCAGGCTGTGAATAAAAATCTCCTCCAAAAGAAGCTAATTCCCCATTAGTGCCACAGCAAACTCAGGCAGTCAGCAAGAAGAAAGCTTTTTAAAGAGATATAACCAAGGATTTTTGTATTGAAACACACGCCACAGATGGTGGAGCAGACGAGGATTAATTCATGAATCATATTTCTTAAATGATACAATCTCTCTTTTCACTTCCATACTTTCCCTTTTTGACTCAGACGCAGGGATTTAAGATGCCCTTCCCAGATATGAATTTTGCATGAACAAACACTGCAGGGGTAAGAAAAAACCCCCCACAGCAGCAATATACCAGAAAATCCAGATGTTTAAAGAGAAGATCTCACATGTAAGCAAAGGCATATCCTGTCCATCTACTCAGGAACACGTGTGGAAATGCAATATATGCAAGCACGGAGCTGGGAACGGGGTGGGAAAATGCATTCCCTAACATTTGGAGCTTACTGATGCTTCAGTCAGGGTTCTGAATTTCACAAAAGCTGATTTTCTACCTCCTCCTATTTTATTCGCCACCCTCGCAGCAAAAGAAAAGCCTTAAGACAAACATCTCCACCGAGAGGCCGTCCCAGCTCCTCCGGGCGGGTTTGTCCCTCCTCCAGCCCCCATCAACGCCTTCCTTCGGAAAATCCCGGCACAGGCACCGCCGGGTTGCTCTCCAGGAAAAGCTCGTGGAGCCCCCAGAGCCGAGGGGCCGCAGAAATCAACAACAAGGCAAAACATCCTGCCCCACGCACACGGATCACCAGCCCAGCTGCGAGAGGCTGAAGTGGGGGAGAGAGAAGGAAACGACACAAGAGCTCTTCAACAGCAGGAGACTCCGATCTCCCAGCTCCTGCTCAGCTGGGAAGCTCCTTCAGACCAGCCAAAGCCACGCCAAGCCCCCAACCTGTGCAGAGCCGCTGCTCCCACCCAGGCAGGAGCAGAGATGCATCCAGGCTGAGAAGAACCAGCACCAATATTCCAAACTGCCAGTATCAACACTCCAAACCGCCGGCACGCTGCCGTTCCGGGCACTTTCTCACCTGCAATACCTTTCTTTCACCACCAAATCAGCATTTCAGTCATTTTTTTTCCACTTTACAGACAAAGCAGCTGTGCATGTGCTTAACAGCTTCTTTACACAGTCCTGCACTTGCTATTGTGGCTTTACACACAGAATAAAGGTGAAAAAAATTACTTACCCTTCAATTATTTCAACCTTTCCCTGCTCTGTGTGTGACGTGGGCTTCTCTTTTGGTTACTATTTCCAGATTTGGTCTTTGGGTAGGTGAATGGAAGAGGAGAATGAAAGCAGTTGTATTTGATGACGATGAAGACTGCAAAATAAAGAGAAGCGTTTCAGTCAGAACAGTCCTCTCTATACATACAGATCAGATTATATTAAATTAAATTAGTGACACCTACATAAACGCTTCCTACTGTTTTTATGCACACATACAAATATCACAACTGTCAAGGAGAATGTGGCTGTCAGTGATACGGCAGGGGGGAAAAAAAGAGCAATTTCTAAAATGGAAGGAGAAAAAGGAAATCTAGGATAACAACCAGCATCTGAGCAGCAGCAAAGGGGCTGCTGCTGGTTTGCAGGAGGCCCATGGAACTGCCAGGGGAGCACTGGAAAGGGCTTGAGCAGCGTGGAAGCGCCACGGGTAGAGAGAAACTGCAGCAACAGCCCTGACAAATGCTCTTCTGCTTCCCAAAATACCACGTCAGCTCGTGAGAAAGCAAGAAGGAGCCGAGTTTCAGCAGACACAATGCACCCATCCCCTGGAATGAAGGGAGGGCTCCTAGCACGGGAAGGGATTAATAATTTGGTCACTGTACCAGCAAGTACCCCCCCAAAAAACAGATTAATCTCCCACCATCTGCTTTAATAGCAGAATTTCTGATAAGTGGTTTTCCCCTCCACAGCCCCACACATCCATGTAAACAGACAAACAAACCATTTGGCCTCCCGCAGCCCCGGGTGCGCAGCTGCTCCGAGCAGGGCTGCTGCCTCTGACTCCACGCCAAGGCTGAATTCCTGCCATCCCCTTTCCTCCCACACCTCGTGCCCTGCTCCTGTGCAGCTGGACTCTTTTAAGTCTTTTGGGGTGCCTCCCCAAATCCCTGCCCATCCTTACATGGCAGCCTGGGATCTTTAAATGTCCTTTCATCGTCACTGAGAAAAAGAACCAAGATGAGGAATGAGAGGAACAGACTCCCATGCCGTTATTTTTCTCATGGCAACTCTCCCATCCTCTGGATGCAGCTGGCACCTCCAGCACTGTGAGCCCCAGCCCAAACACCAAAAACACCCCTAAAAAACATATTTACAAAATTACTTCAGAGATGCCATGCCAGGTAGTGGAAAAAAACAAATCCTTGAGTCAAGGAGACTGTCTCTTTGGTTGGAAAACCACAAAGATCACCTCAAGGAGTATATTAAAATACATACTAACATTGAAGAGGTATAAACATAACACTAAAAAACACTTTTTATACCCAGCTCAGCATTTAACACTTGCCCAGAGGCCTTTGATAAATCCCAGGCACTTTAACAAAGCAAGGAAGGTTTTCACTGCTATTTAGCAGAACGGGGCTAGTAAAGCACAAGAGAATAAAACTGCTCAAGACATCAAGGACCAAGGCAGAAAGAAACAGCCAGGTCTCCATATCCAGCCCCTCCATCACCAAACACCCTGCCAGGCTGCTGGATCGAAATAGAAATACTATTGTTAGCACTAAGCAATGCAGACTCATTAACATTTATTTTAGTGCTATAAAATATATTTTTAAATACTTGAAGAAATAATCTGGAGGAAGTGCTAAAGCTCAGAGCTTATTTTCAGTATGTCCCAGCTTTTTCCAGAGAGATTTCGGACCCGCTGGAAAGACACAGACCCTCCTGGAGACCACGGTGTGGGAGCATGCGGGCAGGCAACCCCCTGCCCTTGCTTCTCCTCCCAGCTTGTTCAGTTAGAGGTAAATCTAAAAATGTCATTGATTTTAATTACTCACGGACAGCAGAAACCCCAAACTATCATTCCCCACAGGTTTTTAGCGTGCGTGGGTGTTTAATTGTGAAGAACGCTCGGAAAAAGAGGAACCTGACGCCCGCAGGGACACGTCCTTGAGGAGCTCGCCAGCAGAAACCTGTCAGCACGGACAAATCCTGGCGGACACCTCCCACAGAGCCCCAGGTCAGCGTGCAGGTCCCAGCACCTCATCCCAAAAGCTAATGGAGACAAACAATGTTTGCAGCTTGTGCAGCAGAAGCGTGACCAGGGAGAGGAAGGAAGGCATCTGCCCATCCCCTGAAGAGCAGCAGCCCCTGCCCATCCCATCAGCTCTCAGGAGAGGGGTGTGGGGTTGGCTGAGAGGAGCAGTGGTTGCTCCAGTGGTATCCATAAGCACATCCAGAGAAAAACATGGTGCAGGAGGATGTTGAGCCACGAAGGCAGAAGAGATTCAGCACAGAGAACAGAACCCAGAGGTACACACGGACACACAGAGCACACCGCCCTGTGTCAGATGGAAAACTGAAGCCTTTAATGGGTGTTTTGGTGGGGGGAAACAAAGGACCAAGACAATTCCTTCAGTTCCAGAGTGGGTTCAATAAACACCCACCGCAATTTGCCATCCCAAGCTTGGAGACAACACCTTCCCCAGGACCACCAGGCCACCCCGTGACGCGGCACTGGCCATGGCACAACGGAGCCGGAGGAGTCAACGCTCTGAAGTTCAAAGGCCCTCATCTCCTCCCCAGGGTGGAGAGGCAGGACATGCTCTGGAGCCCGGCCGCGGTGGGCGCTGGCACGGTGCAGGTGGCAGCGGTTTGGATACCCGGCCCTCGACGCAACCTGCACGAGCTGCGGCAGACACCGGGCTCAAAGTCCAAACGAACGTTTGTTCTACAACAAAACACACTGCAAATGATCCCTAACAGATTTTAGCTGTTGGTAGAGTCAGATAAGAGCACGGCAGCACAGATCATCCCCGTTGTTACTGCAGGCTCTGCGCTGCTGAACATACCAGTGGCAATGCAGAGAGCGAGCGATAGTTTGTATTTTGGTACAAATTATAGAGCAGCATAATAGACCTGAAGAGGCAGCTCCACTCTTCCCTGCATTGCTTCCCTCACATTTCGGAGCCCATTAAATTTCTTCCTGTTTAGTTGCTTTATTTTGGTTCCTTGCTGCATAAAATTGTTCCGCGTACGCCGAGCATCGAATAAATAACGGCAAAACTTTCCCTGCAAAAACTCCAAGAGCTGTTATGTAAAGCAGAGAGGGGATCAGCAGATAGAGACAACTCAGAGGCAACCTGAGGGTTGGGATTCTGTGTCAGCTCGACACACAGGGGAAATAACCCTTTAATCCAGTGCAGTGTATTTCATTTACTGTAGTGTTATCCAGTTCGAAGATGTTATGAAAGGAATCCCTGGAGAGACTTAAGACTTCAAAACCAGCCTGAGTTTGAACTTAATTCCACTGTTGCAAAAGGCTGGAGCTGTGGAAGATGACCTTTTCCGTACCTTGCATGCCAGGAGCCATCCTGCCTCATAATGTCACGCCAAATTAGAATATTCTCTTTTTGTTTTACTCAGGATTTTGTTTTGTCTCGTATTTTTAATTAAAAGCATCTGTCACTATTAATGACACGGGGGGGGGGGGAAAGAAAAAAAGATCAATAACACACAAAAAAAATTAAAGCCAGTGATGTCCAGAGAGACGAGGAGAGCCAAAAAGCTGGATAATTAACAGAGGAACTTTCACCTCCACATGAGCACTGAAGGAGCATTGGTGCCATCTCCTTGCCGCTCATCACCTGTCCAAAACAAAGGGAGGCTCCTCAGATCCATCCCCCAAACTCCACCAGCAGCAGGACCTTCGGTGGCCTCTTCTTGGATTGGAAATGAGAGGGGAAAAACACCTTTAAAGTGCAGGCTCCAGTACTGCTCAGGTCTGGTCAAGGTTATGCCAAATAAAAGTTCAGATACACTTTAAAAACCAGACCATAAATCCACATTAAATCAGAAGCTGGTGGAACCTCTGTGAGGGCAGGAATGAAGAAGGTGTGAGGTCTGATCTTCCACCCAGCAGAGGAGCTTCACTGCCCAGGGAATATTTTTAAGCAATCCTGCAGGAAACTTATTGAACAAGTCATGGAAACCCCAGTGAAAGTTGTTCACTACTGTTAATTGCCTCCATGGACTTTACTGTTTGGAGGTGAACCATAAAAGGCCAGTTTTCACTCGCTGCATCTTCCAATTCAGATTGTGAGTGCAATTAAATGTACATTTATATTTTCCAAAAATAGGGTTCCCCCACAAAATACTAAATTAATTACAAAATATCTTCCTAATGTGAAATTATTTAGCCTGTTAAAGTGGTACAAACAGCTTTATTGGATCATTAATGGTTAGAAATGTTCAGTCAGCACAGTTGGAAAAAATGTAAACTAAATATGTCAAGGATACGTTGCTTTCAACTCTCACTATTTTTTTAATGTCTTATTTCATGGTAGATAAGTGAAAATCTTTTTACCTGACTTAGTGAGAGGCTCATTTACTCATGCAAATTTAAAACCAAGTGTCATAATACAATGAAATTATAAAAACATATCAAAAAGGAGTTAGTGAGTCACTAAATTTAGCTGCTAATGGAGTTCAAGCTGTCTTACACAGTTGTATGTGCTCTGGTGCTCTGTAAACATGAGAGCAGGGCTCGGAAACCATCCCATGTGCCTGGAGTTTGTGGAGAAGCCCTTCCTGTTTCCAGCCCTCCTCACCTGGGTCCAAGGGAAACTCAGATTCTGATCCCAGCCAAGGTTAGGAAGACACCCAGCATTAAATAAATCAAAACCCATCGTGAAGAGCTCTGGGCAAGTGCCAGGTCTGAGGAGCCACATTCCCAACTCCGGTACCAGAGCAGACCTGGGACAATTTGCAGGCGAGATACTCAGCATCCCTCGGGATTTCCCTGATCCGTACAACACAGCAGGCCTGACGTGGGGAAGCACTGACTTTGTGGGCTGGAAGGTGCTGAGCAACTCAAGGGCTTGGCTCAGATCCGTGCAGATCCACATAACAAGGCAGACTGGAGCTGCTGAAACAACGGCAGCAATCCAGGTGCTGAGGAAGGAGCAGGATCTGCCTTACAGCTGGGAATTTTCACTCACCTGTAGTCCCAGGGCAGCACCAACACGAAGCCTTTGTGTTCAGAAACATGCCATTCCAGGAGTAAGCCAAGAAGATGAAAGGGTTTTAAGAGGAGGAAAAGGGAGGGCCAAGGTTAAAACATGACCAGTCCATCTCACAGACCTCCCATATTCATCAAAACCAAAGTACCTACCAGACACAGTGGGGAGAAAAGGTGCCCCTGCAGAGAAATTGGCTTAAGATACTGGGAGGCAATTCCTAAGGGTGATAAAGTCCTTAGAGCCCCTTCTGGTACCTAAGGGGGCTCCAAGAGAGGTACTCTGGACAAGGGGGAACGGCTTCCCACTGCCACAGGGCAGGGTTAGATGGGATACTGGGAAGGAATTCTTCCCTGTGAGGGTGGGCAGGCCCTGGCCCAGGTTGCCCAGAGAAGCTGTGGCTGCCCCAGCCCTGGGAATGTCCAAGGGCAGGTTGGACGGGGCTTGGAACAACCTGGGCTAGCCCCTGCCCACGGCAGGGAGTGGAATGAGATGAGTTTTAAGGTCCCTTCCAGCTCAAACCATTCTGTGATTCTACAGCACCCCTGCCCATCAGGCCAGGCTTGGGTTTGAGTCCCAGCCATGGGACCCCCAGGTTTGCACAGGGTGGATGAAGCAGAAACCACAGGAGGGGAGGGAGGGAGGAACACTGTCCCATGTAGCCCTCACGAGCCCCTCCAGCACAGCTCCAAGTTCAAAACTGTGGCCCAAAGTCCCACGAAAGGAAGAAATAAATATTCCCAGTGCTTCCTGACCTAGTGGAAAATCGTGAAAATAAGAGCTTGCAAGGAAAAGAGGCAAAGGAACTAATGGAGAAACATTGAGTTGCATTAAGGGCTGTGCTAAAGGTTCACAGTGTAGTCTCCAGACAAGCCCACTGATACTCCTGAAATCATCAATGCACAGGTCAAACCAGGAACAAAAAATATCAGTTCTGGAAAATATCACCGGCTGAGATACAATAAACCCACCCCACTCCTATGTACAGGTAAAGACGGAGATCTTTCCACACGAGAATAAAATCTGCTGCAGAGCTTGACTGTAACTATAAAATCACTGACCTGTCCTCATCTGTAACACACACAGGCTGTTACAAGGAATTAGGGAGATGTCCTACATAACTGCTTTAATTAATTTGTGAAATTTTGCACCCTTCTTGGAGGTGGGCGACATGGCACTTTGTGCTCCCTTGGATTGCCACCACTCTCGATTTTATTTTTATCCTGAGTTCGATATGAATCAGGCTCTGCAAAAGACAAAACAACCCACTGTAATCATCCAGCATGCCAATTAAACTTAAAGATACCCTGGAAATTAAAATTAAATGCCATATCTATGAAAAGAAACAGACAGCTTCCTCAGAAAAAACAAAAAAAAGCCCATATTATAGGAACACGACCGTGGCAGCCCAAAATTGTCACTGAAGCTGTTATATAACTTACTACCATCCTTCACATCTGCATAGTGTAGATCTTCATCAAATTGGGTATGTTTTTGCACATTTATCATCAAGATTTATTGAAGTTGATTCCATAAATTTCATTGAGTTGTTCACTGCTGCTATTTGTTTCCAAGGCAACAAATGCACTTTGCCCAAGCTGCACAGTCAATCACGATTGTTCGGAATTTGGGGGTCCCTGCCCCTCGTGCCACACAACGCCCGCACCTCCCAGTGCCAACGGCAGCGCTGGCTTAGTGGTGGTTAAGAATTAGCAAATTTGGGGGGGATTTATCAAAAAATCATCCCTGCTAGGGCAGAAAAATGTCAAATGAAGCAGGCAGGGAGCGGGCTGCCGGCAGGAAGGTGGGATTCGTGCGAAGCCCCCGCTCCCATCTCATTTACACCTCGGATGGCTGGAGGTTGAGAAATCCATTCACAGGTTCAGGAGGAGTCAGGAGGCTCTTTCTGCACAAAATAATGATAAAAAGTCATCTTCTGGTTGTGGTTGTGGAAAAAGGGACGAGAGCAGTGGTGAGGGGAAGGGAGGAGCAGAGCATTTACGGGCATTGCCCATGTGTCCACATCTCCCCAGATGACAGCAACAGCTCTTGCAGGGACCGGGAATAAGAGCCCAGGCACAGAGAACTTGCAGGCAACCTTGGAAAACTTCAGCTTGGGACAGCGAAAACCAAGCACCAACCTGAAGGAAGTGCTATTTATCACCCAATTTCATGCTATTCAGAAAGCAGCAGCAGAGGTGTCCTGGCCCCCATCAGCATTGGAAAAGCTCAGGAGCCACTTGGGAGCACCTCTCCTTCCACACCACAGCCCTGCAGTGGTCACGAGGCAGAGGGACGACCCACCATGCCCCACAGAGCATCACCAAAACACCTTGGAAACACAGGGCAGTGCCACAGGTAACCTCAGCTGCAGGAATGCAAAATTCAAGAGCAGGAGATCGAGGTAAAGCAGGCTCTGCTCCTAGAGGCTCCTCCGGGAAAAGCCTCCTGCAAAAAGCCATTACTTCAGCATTTCTAAAAACAAACCCCATCTTGGAGGCGATGCCCGTGTTTTAATGGGACACTGTGTTTTTCCAAAGACAGTGCAGTTATTTTTGTTGATCTGCCATAAGCAAATATCCACGACTGCAACGGAGGTGGCTGCCAAACTCAGCACACCAGTGCTGGCCAGCACAGACCAAACTGCAAACTTCATGGTGTGAATGAGGGAAACCTGAAAACCATTCAGCTTCCAAACCCAGTCACAATGTGCCATGTAGCTGCAGAGGAGACAGCCCCAATTATCCAGAGCACAGGAAGCTGCAATCCCTCTCTTTTCCCCGTTTTTTTTAACAAAATTGCTCTTTGTTGGGTAGCACATTCCCTTGGATTCCCAGAGCGATCAGAAAAGACAGCATCCCTGATGACAAAAGCCACTCGTTTTGCTGCTTTCAGCCTCAGAAATGTTAAAGGATTGTTTGCTTTCTAAGTGCAAGTCCACATTTAAGAGGAATAAAGAATTTCTCTGGCAGGCTGGATCAATGATGCAGCAAGCCAAGCATGCGACCTCCCGCAGGGAGCCCGGGTCCGGCGCTCCTGGAAACAATAAAATAACCTTACACTGCTCCTGATCGACTGCACAATGTGGGAAATGGGGGAAAACTTACTCCTGACCCTTGATGCAACGAGCCACCTCCTCCAGCTGCAGGAACTGATCGCTTTGATTAACACCACTATGGGTCAGGCATGTTCACCTCCTTCTCCCCATAACTGCAGCAACTCAGACTGGCACCCACGATGCAAACCCAGCTTTCACAGCCATGGCAGTGGCTGCAGCCCATGAACTGCCCTCTTCTTCCAGGAACAGTGTTGGAAACGTATGGCCCTGCAGTCGGGCAATGGCTGAAAAACATCCCACGCTGCCGAAAACATCTAATATAAGGATATTCTCCAGCCAGCAGCACAAAAGCAGGGAGAGGGTATAAATAGCCTTTGAGGAGGGTGTATAAATAGCTATAGGTAACATTTGTATGCTATAAAAATCCTTTGTTTTTGGCCCAGCTTTGCAAAAGTGAGTTTCCTTTCCCAGCACTTTGCTCGTGCTTCGGAGACTGGCTTCCCCTTCCCTTCCAGTCAGCACAGTGGGGAGAGGGCAGTGGCTGCTCCGAGTCCACCAGTGCATCTTTGGAAGAATGGCAGGAGTGAATTTCCCTTGCCAGATGTTTAAAAGAGACCCTGTCAAGGCCTATCCTATAATATGCCTAAGAAGGAACCAGAAATTGGACATACTGGGACAGATCCTTCTGCGGGTGCCAGGTGTGGGGCAGTGTGGGACTGCGGGGGTGGGGGCACTGCTAATTTCCGTGTCTTCCTCGGACATAAACCCCAAGTAACTACACACAGGCACACGGCCACAGGCACATCTCATGCTCTCTGTCTCCCCAGAACAACCCCTGCGTGCCCCCTGAAGCAGGAATTGTGAGCTGCCAGGCTGGGAGCTGGGTGAGCCCAGCCCGGGAGCGCAGCCGGTGCGTATGCAGTGACACAGACATCTGCATATCACGCCACCCCTCTGCCTCCCGCCCGCCCGCCCGCCGGGGCCATTCTTACGAACCCGCAGAGGATAAAAAATGCTCTTTAAAAGACCTTATTTTCCTCCCCGGCTATTTGTTGGCGACGCAGACTGTGGGTTCGCACGGCCAAAGGAGTGCGAGTTTCACACGGTGACAGGCTCAGCTCAGCAAGGCTGTCCTCTCTCCTCTGCCGCAGCATCTGCATCCCCGAGATGCTCCGGCCCAGCCCCATCACTCCCAGCGTTCCCCCTCGGTTGTCCCCACACGAAGCAGTGTCCTGGCATATCCACGCAGCCGCGATCCCACCTCGCATCCCTCTCCAAATCCCTACCGGGGGCCAGGGTGAGGCCAGGGTGGGAGCAACCCCCTCCCGCGCTGCCTCCCCGGGAAGCGGGGCTGGAGAACAAGGCTCGGCGATGAGCGCTGGCACCGCTCGCTCACCACCCGGTGAGCGGCTCCCCGTGGCGTGCAGGTGGCTCCTTTGATTCCTGAGTACTTGTCAGCCTTCCTCCGGGCTGGCACCGTGCCTGGGTCAAACTTTGCAGCGAGCGGGTCACCCCACCAAACAGCCTCTCCAAAGAGTCTCTCGGAGCTCGCACGCCCGCGGGAAGGGAACACAGAGCCTGAGCAGGGAGGCACAGCTGGCAGGCCGGGTCACCCCGTGATGGGTGCGACCCGAAGTCACAACTGCCCCCCCAGGGAGGGCTCCTCGCCCGCATCCATCGAGTGATGCCCCAGCCAAAACCTCGCACGGCAAGGAGAGTGCGGAGGTGTTGCAGAGTGGAGCTACTAAAAAAAGGCCCGTTGAATTTGTCCCCCAATTCAAGGCCAAAATGTTGTGGCAGAATGTGCCAGTTTTAGCAGAAATCTCACCAGGAATGTCTTGGAAACCCCAGACACCCAGAGCAGCTCACAAGCGTCATCTCTTGTCAGGAAGACCTGGGTGAGTCCCTGCTGTGTCCACACATCAGGTCCCCCATCCCTCCCCGGGGCAAAGCCCATGGGGCAAAATAAGCGGAGCAAAACCATTCAAGGCACCGAAGCAAAACCATCTAGGGCTGTGGAGCACCACAAAAAGGCACAAGTGTCAGGACAAGCCACTACACAGCAACAAACCACCGTGTCTAATCCGCAGCTCCCTGGGCTGGTAACAACAGCTACCCCAGTGCTCTTCAACAAAGCCGGAGAGCAAAAGGCTGTGCTGGGGAGTCTCAGCATCCTCCAGGCAGCTGGGTAGTGTGGCCTTTTTTAAATTTGCCCAAACCCTGCTTTAATTTTCCCAGCATTTCGGGCACATAGTGTTTCCCAGTCTGGGTTTGACCCTTCAGCTGAAGCTCTCCATGCGTGAGTGTCTGTACCAGCAGGGACTGCTCGTATTTGTGGGAGAATGAACGAGCTAAATCAGGGCTTTGGTAAGATGAAAGGAAAAACCTTAATTAAAATAAGTTTTAAAACCCATCAAGATTTTTTTTTTTTTTAATCTTACGCAGATTGGCATCGTAAGATGACACTCAGAATCCAAATGCAATGCTTCCCCTCAGCTGCTGCGGGCTTTGCACACAAAGCCCTTAAGACATCAAACCCCACACCAACATAATAAAATAAAAATGGGGGGAAGTACATCTGACTAACTAAAATTACACAGACTGCCTCCAAGAATGCAAGTAATACCCTTATTTTGTAAAAAACTTCCTTCCGCCAGCCGAGCTCAGAATGAGCAACATGGAAGCACTCTGCGATTCATGGAGGGTCAAAGCAGCTTTTCATCTTCATGGAATCATGGAATGGTTTGGATTGGAAGGGACTTTAAAGCCCATCTTATTCCAAACCCCTGCCATGGGCAGGGACACCTTCCACTAGCCCAGGTTGCTCCAAGCCCCGTCCAACCTGGCCTTGG
>JAWMRA010000146.1:18505712-18520860 GCA_035584735.1 Pseudotriccus pelzelni | reverse complement strand
GCCCCGTCCAGCCTGGCCTTGGACACTTCCAGGGATGGGGCAGCCACAGCTTCTCTGGGCAACCTGTGCCAGGGCCTTCCACCCTCCCAGGGAAGGATTCCTTCCATCTAACCTAAATCTGTTCTCTGTCAGCTTAAAGCCATTCCCCCTTGTCCTATCCCTGTCCATCTTTCTTCCAGCTCCCTTCAGGTCCTGGAAGGCCACAATTAGGTGACACCAGAGCCTTCTCTTTTCTCCAGGTTGAACAATCCCAATTTCTCGGTTATTCCTCATAGGAGAGGTGCTTTATCCCTGTAATCACCTCTGTGGACTCGTCTAGACTCACTCCAACAGGTCCATGTCCTTCAAACAGCACTTTAGCACTCTTCCTGAGTACATGCTCTCCTCCTTCACTGCCCATGCATCCTGACCCCTCAGGAACTTCAGCCAAAAAGCTGAACACCATCATACCCATCACAGAGCCCCACTGAAGTGTCCACTTAATCCTCTCATCCTTGATTTTATACATCTGCCTCTTGCAAAGCCCAATTTCTGATGCTGGAATTCTGTTTTGCTATCACGACCTTTGGATCTGCAGCCACAGAACTGTCATTTTTACCACTGGTCATCTGGCACAACACAAAGAAACTCACAAATCCAGAAACTCAAAACTCCACACAACAGTTCTGGCTACTGCACAGCAATGGGGACAAGCACACAGTAAATCACCCGTGTGACTGCTGGGAAAGGTCCAGCTTTCCCTGAGAACCTGGCTGGAGGCAGCACTTTCACAGGTTCTCCACAACAGGCTGCTTGAATTTGCTCTTTAACTACCCAGAGATCAGACACCAGCCTTTGCTGGCCAAATAGTCTCCAAAAAACTAAAAAAAGCCCAAGTACTGGTGGCCTGCAGCTGCATGTGCTGGTGCAATTCTGCAGAGCCTTGAGGGTCCTGGGTTTTGACAGAGAACCCCACTAGAAACGAATGGCAAGTAAAAAAAGACCCAGATCTGTTTTGAAACGAGAAACTGTGGATAGACCAGTAAAAATTTAATAAGATGTGCAATACCCCACCTCTTTTTTCTCCCCTTTCATCCCGTTTCTTTCCACCTGTTTCATTCCCCGGTGCCTCCTCCGGAGCAGTGACTGTCACTCAGTCCTGCACAAGGAAGGGATCTCCATCACAGTGTCTTACATGCTCTTGTAGGGGAAGAGATGTTCAGCAACTGCCTACATGGCTTCAGATACTGTTCTGGCACACCCAAACCAGAGCCCTGTACAAAATGAGCTTGTAAATACCCACCAGGAGCAAAAAACCACCGGGTAATAGTTAGAAAAGAGGCAGCCACTGCTCACACACACCATAAATCTGACCTACATGGCGTACAAAATCAATCTAACAGCAAAACAAGCTCTGTCTCCACGTAATCTTGGGGTGTTCGTAGCACCTACGAATGATTTTCCAAAGCCTGTCTGCAAAGAGTGCACTCTGGAGAGAAACTGAGGCAGCAGGCTCAGGGATCCAGATATTTCATTCCCATCTGTGTTTAGCCTGTTTCTCTGCTCCTCTGTGACTCACCAGAAAAATAGAAGGAGAGGAAACTGCTCAGAGATTAAGCTGAAAAGCAAACACAGAGAAAAAAGGGATGACTTCATGTTACGGAGTCTGGGCAGTCTGGTAATGCTGCACACCAGCTGCTCCCAAAATTTACCCTGGTGGCATTTATCATCCATCTTCAATGAGAAAAATCACAGGGGACATGGTGGGCTGCACGCAGTGGTTACAGAGGACTATATGAGTCCCTTGATGCAAGCCCAGTATTTTCATATGGAGCTTCCAGGCACAGAATGTCCTGAGGACAAAGTGGTCTCATAATTGGTTAAAAAAGGTAGAGAGGGTCAATCTGTGAAACATTAGGCTTGTGGCCACCTCTGTACTCAATTTCAGCACTATTTCTCTTCTCTCCACAGTCAAATCCTGCTATTTATTTCCACCTACATACCATCAGGCAGATGGGAAACACTCAGCATAATTCTTCACTTTTATCCCTCCCCGTGTCCCTCCAAAACCTGATTTGATTTCTTATGCAGCAAGACAAAAATCATATTAAACTGCAGGGAAAAAAAAACCACAACCCAACCAGCTATATTACACACAGGATTTGCATCTGATCCCAAATTTCCTTCACAGCCAGTGCGTATGTTTTGCAGATTTCCACCGTAGCAGGACTTTTCATCCCTCCCTCCACACAGCCACTACTTGTCTTGCAGTGTGAGATTGAAGGAGACAAGTGTGAAAGAATCATATAGGGCTCAACATCATTAGGCTCACCCTGAAAGCACAAGAGTTGACAGGTCTGAGGAAGCAACTTCCGATTTCCCCCCTGGGGCTCAGATTTGGGAGCCTGGAGGTTGGGGAGGGAAAGGAAGATCTTTAAAAAACAAAGCCAGGGCGGCTGGGTGTTTGTCCCTCTGCAATCTTGGGGGAGTTGTGAGGCTCCCAAGGATGTCAAAAATTATAAGGAATTAAATAGCTCTGAAAGCCTCAAGTTAAACCTAAACCCAAACTGCGAAAACACAATGAAAGTTCAGCCTGTTAGAAATAATGTGCTGGGCAAAACATTAACACATTTACACTTGAAAGTTGTGAAAGAGTCAGAATCATCCTGCTTAAAATGTATCAGACAGACGAGATCTGATTTCAGGACAGAGCATCCTGCACACACATAAGAGAAAGTACTTGAATAGGCGTCATAACACAAACATCCATTTATTTCTGCCAAATAAGATCAGTGTCCTCTCTCCACAAAGTAATGCTCCCTGCAAAACGCTGGAGCTCAGCCTCCTCACAGAAAGAGAGCTCACAAAATCAAATGGCCCCAAATATTTCAGTTATCAAACAGGCTCATTTGCACACTTCAGGGCATTTGTTCTCAATTTAGACTGCTGAATTTATACAAAATAAAACATAAAATGCCCTCACCCTACAGACTGGCAGATCAGCTTT
The DNA here is from genome assembly GCA_035584735.1 of Pseudotriccus pelzelni. Lineage (NCBI taxonomy): Eukaryota > Metazoa > Chordata > Aves > Passeriformes > Tyrannidae > Pseudotriccus > Pseudotriccus pelzelni. Next base: position 18,517,874 of record JAWMRA010000146.1, on the reverse strand, counting down.
GCCTAAAAAGTCAACCAGCCTTTTCCTGACTGAATCAACGGCAAAGATTCTGCTCACTGAAAAATCCCAGTGGTTTCCAAACTGGGGCTATTACATATGCAGCAATTACCTCACCATCATTCCTGGTAATCCACATCTTCCTCAGTGGCTCCTGGAAGGATAACCAGCATCTCTGAAATGGGAGCAGCAGGCTGAAGCAATAATTTTGGGGTCTGGTGTGGGGTATTTTTAAATTTATTTTACATTTGTATGGGGAAATAAGTGTGAGCGGCCAAAGATCAAGTCAGCAACATCAATGACCATCAAACCAGGATCAAGTGTGATGCCTGCCCATTGTGTACCAACTCCAACCTCTCAGCAGCCTTTCAGCCTCACCTTGTTCAGAAAACTCCACAGCGGGTCAATCCAGACAGCACAGAGAGGAAAGGGCATTGATATGCAGCCAAAGGAAGCAGGTACATGAACACACCGACAGGCTCTATCAGCCTCGGAACCCCAAAAGCAATCAACATGCACCCCACAGCTCAGGAACTAGGGGAGAACTAAAAAGCAAAGTCAGGTAGTTGTGTAAAAAGTATCACCTGATTTTGGGGAGGCTACTTCATGATTTTTTCAGTAAATACACCTGGCACGTGTGTTGCAGTGGGAATATACACTCATTAATTTCCAGCCCAGTGTCAGCTTTCCAGATACCAGCTTGTCCCAAAACAATGACTGTAACAGAATACAAACCTTCCAGATCACTGTTGTGCCTGGGGTATTAAACAACTCTGAGGAATAAAAGGCAGAATAAATATTTCAAGGGGTTGCAGCAGCAAGAGCAATAGACAGGGATGAGAATGGAGCAGCTCCTGACCCAAGTGGTTCCAAGGCACAAAGCGGGCTGGCTTTTTAAAGCCATGACTCGCCAAAACTTCCAAGAGCAAGTCACAATTCATGGCATTCCCATTTATGACCTGTCCAGGTGAGATACTACGTCTGCTTGGTTTCCAGAGGATGGGCATTCAGCACTTCCAAAATAATGCCTCCCCATCACACGTGGGTGCCCAGATGCTGATGCTCCTAAAAAATTGGTTTTATCTTTCTGTGTCTCAGTTCCTCAACTGCAACATGGAGGAAGTTCCTTCCGTTATAATTCCATCAGTCCTAAGACTGCTGAAAGGTCCTGACTGAGGTCTCCTCTTTGCCATCTACTGATCTCTGATGCCCCCCAAAACTGATTTAACAAGTCCTACTTTGTTAAAAGTGAAAACCAAACAGGCAGAAACTCTTCTTGCTATTCAGGTGCTTGCCAGAAAACTCAGCAGCAAATATCTCTGTGCAGCACCAAAAGCCTCTCCCGAAACCTTTCATGTGTCTCTCTACACGTCAAGCTCCCTTTCTTCTTCCTTTTATCTTCATATTAGATAATTCTCACTAAAAGCAAGGTGGTCGTTCTTGCAAAATTACCATAACGTCTCTTGATGGACTTTTAAGATCTCTGCTGCTTGTTACACAGCGCTGCGGTGTGTTTTGCCAAGAAGCCAGACATTGTTTATTCTTGTATTAGGAAGACAAAGTGTTTCCCACTTAAGGGTTTCATCTCTCCTAAAACGCGGGCGTAGCAGAAAGAGTGGCAGAGCCGAAGGGAGGAGACTCCTGACGGCACCGGAATTTCAATTCCATTGATTAGCAGCATCGCCAGCGTAAGGAGATTTAATGCCGAGCCCGGTGTAAATTGGATTCCAATTGCTGTCCCTGTGTAAAAGGGGGTCTCACATAAAGGATTAAACGCAGGCCAAGGGTGCACAATGAACCCACTGGCTCATTCACAGTCAGCTTTGTGTACTCATTAGAAAAGGGAGCTAATCACCCCAGTTTGTGCTGGTTTCAGAGCTGCCAGCACAAAAGGCTGTGACCTCCCACTGCGAGTCAAAGACAAAATATCCCGCTTTCTCCCATGTACCAAAGACTCTCATTTTGTGCCTCCAAAATTCAACCTTCTGATGGACCCACAATGAAAATTAGCTATGGTCAGCAAGACTCAGCTACCCCTAAAATCCCAATTATGTTGCTTAATATAGGGGATGAATCAGGAAAACTAAACATCTGTCCAGTAAGGAGCCTACCAGTGACCTAGTTCTGTCCCAGTGTGTGGCTTGCTTGTAAATGTGTTCAGAGCATGTGCAGTGCAACAAAGCACAGAGATTTCCTAGGCAATCTCCCAGGTAATCAAAAACCACATTTTAACCAGCACGTGGAAGTGTATTTCCACACCTGTTGGTACAGCCCAGAAAAGCAGAGGAGTTAAAACAAAAGTCATACGCGGTCGGAAAACAGGAAACCTTGCTGTGAGCAGAGGTTTTGGAACAGACAAAGCACTGGCCAGGAGGTGGGCAGCCATGTGGGATGTTCCCCCACAACCCCTTCGGCCCTACAAACATCTGTTTGAAAAGACAAAATACTGCGAGGCTGGACAGCAGCCCTTGCACGTTACACAGCTCTGTGTCCAACTGACAGAGTCCACAGCATCCCACGGATGGGGGTGATGGGCACCTCCAGACACCACCTGTCCTTAAACTCTTCACGTTTCCCCAGCGAAGCATCTCCTCAGCCCCCCAAAAATGGGGTGGCTCCCATGCTGAAGTCACGCCCCCATGGCTGTCCCTGGGGTGACAGCCCCAGCACTCCACTGCTGAGACCCCACCTTGCAGATGTTCACCATGTCTTGGCAGGAGCAGAGGAGGGGCAGGACTGAGCTCTGCTCTGGGGGCACCAGGGACAGCCCCCAGGGAATGGCTGGAGCTGTGCCAGGGCAGGCTCAGGTTGGATCTCAGGGACAGGTTCTTCCCCCAGAGGGTGGTTGGCACTGCCCAGGCTCCCCAGGGCAGTGGGCACAGCCCCAAGGCTGCCAGAGCTCCAGGAGGGTTTGGATGATCCTCTGGGGCACAGGGGGGGACTCCTGGGGCTGGGCCTGTGCAGGGCCAGGAGTTGGACTGGATAATCCTCGTGGATCCCTTCCAAGTCAGCGTGTTTTGTGATCCTGTTCTCCATGGACTCCTGGTATGGTTTTGGCCACCACATTTCTCCAAGCAGAGCTGCATCACTGCCCCTCCCATTCATCGTCTCGAAATAGCTCTGTGCCACTGCCATGAAATGTGGTATCAGCACTGTGGCTGAGTGTTTGTAGAACAACAGATGTTTTGTCCTTTCAGAGATGAGTTAATTGCCCTGTTTCCTCTTCCTCCTGTTCCTCCCATCTCCTGGCTGTTTGGCCAGACTATCCCTTTTCCCACACGGCCAAGAAGGTGTCCACAACGAACAGTGAGGGTGTCACCAGCCAGCTCATAAAAATGCCACGGACCCTTCACGGTCCAAAGCACCTCCCTGGGTGGGAGAGGAGCCAGTCCAACAGCCCATGTGCCCCCTTTCACTGCACACCTGTACATGGCCTAACCACGATCCAGGTATCAACAAAGAGCAGCACAGAGGGACACCACTGATGGTTCTCGATGCTGGAGTAAAGCAAGACACATTAATCCAACAGAGATTCCCTCAAAATCAGAGCCAAGTTGTGCACACAAGGAGTCAAAAAGAACAGACTTCCATAAGCAACAAACTCCATCCATGGAGTTTCCTTCATGGGGATTTCAGGGAAAGGTGAAATATAAGAACAGTTTGGATCAGGAAAGGTTTAGGTCGATGTTAAATTACGTTAAATTATCCTCTGCCTGGAATATAACCCTTGGTTTCCAAATTCCTCTTTACTATGAAAAGCTACAGGCCGAAGGAAAATTCCCAGCATCCATCTATTTACAGATTAGGAAAAAAAGTTTGACATCACAGGCAATCTGAGAAAATAGGACCAATTAACACAACATGTTCTTGTCACGCACAACTGCCTTCCCAAAGAACGAAGGGAAGCAATTCCTGTATCCCTGCAAAGGAAATGAACCCCAGGCAGCCACAACAACAGATACCACATCACCTCTGCAAGGAATGACCAGTACCAGGCAGACCCCAGATCTGCCACACAAGCTTGAAAGAGAAAATCGAATGGTTCACCCACTTGCTGCTTTTTATACCCCTCCCAAGCAAGCGTCAAACCACAGGCAGGCACAGCCCCCAACGTCGTCGTGTCTGCCCTCCCAGCTGGCTCCCAGCCCAGGGCTGTGGGACACATCACTGGCATCCCAGAGAGAGGAATGCAGGTCAAGGCAACTGAAGAAATGCAGAGGAAAAGGTCAGAATGAGAATTTTCATATTATCTATAGCATAACTATTTTTCTTTTTTTAGAGGATGTTTAATGATTTGGAGGAAATCGGTGGACCTTTAAGAAGGAACAATTCCAAAGGAAGACAGTCCAAAAATATGCTGAAGGACCACTCCTGTCAATGGGGAACAATTTCTATGTCCACAGGGACCTTTGTCAGGCAAATAAAATCTTCTGTCAGCAGCTGCACACAGAAGCTCCAGTGCTGGAGGATAAAATCTGATTGTGAGCACATCTGAGGAGATGGTATCTATTCACTACCTATCGGTGCACAATGGGCTGGGTAAAAACAGTTTAACCTCAAATCTCATTCTCCTCTTTAGAAAAAGAAGGAAGGAAAAGCTGTAGGCCCATGGCAGCAACTCCAGTCCAGATGTCTCTCGCTGCTGATTTATATATACATAGCAAACGTTTCATTAAGGGATAACCTGTTGGCAATAAGAAGGCAGAGTACTCTGGATGCTTTTCAGTGACACCAAATGAAACTTTTTTTTTAAGGTATATGAGAAAAAGCCAAATCCAAATGACACATAGAAGTCACAGAGCATTAAAATTACCCTGAGATTTTAGACTGAACAATCCCCCAACGCCTAGCGAAAAAAACACATGATTTTTGTTGTTCTTCTTGTTGTTGTTATTAGAGCTGCATTCATATGCACCAGTTTCAAGTCACTGTGCCACTTAATAATAATCACTGGTTTCCTGTCCCTGGAAATCAGTGCTTAGGAGCATGACATTTCACTAACACAACGCCCTTATGACATACCGAAGCACTTAAAAAATTTCACCTCACACTTCTGCCACTCGACCAGCACCCTGCAACCAGTGCACGAATCTCTGTTTCTCCCTCAATATATTCACAGGATTCTCCCACCAAGATGATAATACTCAGTCTGCACTTATTTTCCAGATGATCAACCGGACTTCTGCACGCCTTACAACCTGGCCTTTGGCATTCTCAGCTAGAGCAGCATTAGGTCCAATGATCATTATCTCCATGACTTCAATTTTCCTCTCAGCCTCTTGCAATCTCAAACCAAAGCTTTCCAACTCCTTATCCACTGCAGCATGAATAGCATCTCGCTCTTCTATAATGTCTGCCAACCACTTAGCGAGCCCAGCACTGCTTGATAAGCCAAATCCATGCCTCCTGACAGTACGGAGCTGAAGGCAGTCAAGCCTGACCCACCCAGCTAGAAAGAAGTTTGAAAGTAAAATATCAGGTCCTCAGAGTGCTCACTTTGCCTCATTTTTCCCCAGCAGCTGGTATCACCGAGAGCACACGGGCTCCAGCATCCCATTCCAGGGTCACACCACCAGCTCCTGCAAGTTGCCCACATTTGCAATGCCCCAATTATCAGCCTTGAAGGTCTATATGGGTTTATTGCAGCTGATAAATAAGCTTTCCACTTCTAACTACTGGAGTGCACACACCACGTATTATATCCCAATTCCAGAGGTAAAAATGGCAAGGCAAAGAGGGAGGCAACTGTATAACTTGGCATTCAGAGCTACAAGAGGTGAGAGAAGTGCCTGAGGCACATGTCCCTTTCCCAGTATGAGCTCTGCTGCCGAGAGCCCAAACACTGCCATCCTTTCCTTACAACTCCAGACGTGTCAATTCCAGATGCACAGAGCAGACAAGTTCCTTCCCACATCATGGAGAGTTAGGGAAAAAGCTGTCCAGGTATAAAACCCACATGCCATCTCCCTTAGAGTTACATCCTCACTGATTTCCCTTTGACAGGTTAATTGTGGTCCCCCACATCAGGGTTCAGGAGCAGCGTAGTTCCCACTGCACCTCCCATGGATTACCCTCACTCCCAACGACAAGGCTGATCTCTTCTTACTCATTTAAACCCCTCCTGCTTTTTGTCAGGGATCTACGAGGAATCAGCTGTGGGCTAAGGAAAGAAATCCTCTAAAATAACGATTCTTTGGTTGGGGTGGAGGGGTACAGAAGAAGGAGGGAGGCTAGAAAAGACACGCTCTCTAAACAGTCAAAATACAGTGGACTAAAATCTGTTTCTTCCATAACCTGAAGAATTCAAACAGCATCAAACTGCACAGACTCCAGGGAACTAATACCTGGAGGACTCCAACAGAGTATTTGATACACAACACCAACTCAGCTCTGAATTGCAGCCTCTTGCACTAGGGAACAAAATGGAATCATAGAATCATTAAGGTTGGAAAAGCCCTCTAAGGTCATTGAGTCCAACCACTCCCCCAGCACTGCCAAGGCCACCACTAATCCATGTCCCTAAGCCCCACGGGGTTTTTTTGAACACTTTCAGGCACAATGATTCCACCGCTGCCCTGGGCACCCTATTCCAACAGGGAAAAAAATGGGTGTTGGAGGAGCAGGAAAGGTTTGGAAGACAGCTACCCATAATCTTTCCTTCTTGCTTCTCTGCTCAACCACCAGCACCTCCTGACATGCTCCATGGACATTTGGAGGCTGGTGTTTGGATTTCAAAGCGAGACCTTGGAAAGCTGGGAAGAAAGGATCAGGGAAGGATCAGAGGGTCCCAATAGTCACTTCTGGGGATGGGAACGACAACTGCAGTGAGCGGAGGACATAAGGATGGAGCAGCTTCAGAACGCTCCATCCCCCGGCAAGTCGCTGTCACAGGAGAGCAGAATCCAGCAGCGCGATTTTGTATTTGTTATTGCTTTCTTTAAGAGCTACATAACTGTTCTGACTAATAATAATGGACCTGTTACCGCTTCCACTATCTCCAAAGGGAGCAAAATCACGTTTGGCATTTGTAATTATGAAAGCTAAACCGGGACTTATCAAGTGTCACGTAAAGAGAATAGAGGGCTTGATCCCGGGCAGCGGCGAGAGCTCCAAGCATCGCTCAGCGTAACGATCACATGTCTATTAATTTACTTTTTTTAATATACCTAAATTCATCCTGCCTCATCACAACCTGGCTGAGAACACAAGGCACAGGGGAGGGCTTTGCTGGCCACAGCTGGAGGCAGCAGGTGACCTATCGTGGATCTCATCCCACGTCCTCCACGGGATCTGCCGCGCGTTCATGTGACAGAGCAGGAAATCAGGGTCAGACAGAACCGATTAGACTCCAAGAGTCCAATCCTGAATTGTACCCTAAAGGACTCCACCACATTTGTTGCTGGAGCTAGTGGATGTCTCATCCTATTTACATAATATATGACCTAATTTTGTGTTCACTGAGTATTTAATTACAGCCGATTGAATGCAAAAATGACTCAAAATACTCCCAGCACTAATAATTAATGTTTTAATCGTGGGGGTTTTTTGTAGGGTTGGTTTTTTGCCTCACGTGCAACATTTAAATAATTTGAGCACATACCAAAAAATAAAAAATTCCAAATGAAAATGCACTGCTCCTCCTGGAGCCGGCTCGGAAGGGACAAGGGCTTGCTCAACATGGTGGCCCCTCCTTTTTCTCCACGGAAACAGAGATCCTGTATTTCACACTCTCGCTACCAGAATTAATAATTCCAGCCCATTTTGTGAACTAGAACCTCTGTCAGTTCACTCACCAAACTCCATCCCTCTGGGACAGGGCCTTGTCAAGCCGTGGAGCATCATCTGGTTGCCTCTGGCAGAGCTGAGACACAACTGTGTTGAAAGGAATCCGAGCACAGCTGCTCAGCAGCTGCTCTCCCAACACAAGACAAAGTGTCTCTGTGAGTAACATCAACCACTCATCAGTATTTTCAAGATATTTAATAGGAATCTCCATAGGAAGTGTGTATGTCCGTCCCACTCAGGGCTGGGAATCCCCATCCCATGGCCAAACTTATCCCAGGAAATCCAAGCCCGACCATTGCTCAGAGCAGAACGGGAACAGCTCTGTAATATTGTATTGCAGCTCATCAAAAGGCTTCGGAGAGAAAAGACCATTTAATCAAGCCAGTTCAAAACACTTCCAGAACCGGTTCAACACTTCAGATAGTGACAGATTCAAAAAATAAAGATGAATTAGCAAGAGGACTAATCACTGTAGAACTGTTCACATACCTTAAACTGAAAGGGCTCATGTGTTCTCAACATTTAAGGAATTACATGCTCTTAATATATAAGGGACAAACCCTACAAGGAATCACTACCACAGTGCACCAGTATCAGTCCTCCAGCAGCATCTCTAATAGAAGTACTCTCTGTGTTTTCTTCCCTGGGAATGACTCAGATAATCATAGCAAGTGGCAAATTAAATCATACCAGTGCTATCCGAGAGCTGCAATCCTTTATAATTAGGGGGCTTTGTTTGTTTAGGAAAAAAAAATCATATTTATAAAAAGCTTATCTCAAGGATAAGAGGCCATTGTTTTTTGACTGTTTTTCTAATAATGCCAGTCTTTTAAAAAAAAAAAAGTAGAAAAAAAACAACCCAAAACCAAACTCTAAAAGGTCTTCTAAGCAGAGGTTTATTATAAATAAAACAAAGCATTAGCCTGTAAACCACTGTTCCTGCAGAGCCAAGGAGTGCTCAAAACACATGCAATATGTTAATCCCACACAAAGTTATCCACCACTTATTTTCACCTTAAAGCAAAGTAATTATTATTTCAGGAATTACAGTTTACTGGAATGATAATCTCCTCCTCCCGATTCTTCTGCTGAAATAATAATTGCACTATTATATGGCCATAAATGAGTAATCAGACACCAAGAAAACAGATAGTTGTAGAATAGTCTTTTAGCTTTTGAGATCAATAAAAATTATTACGCTCAGCATTTCTCTTTCAATATACTTAAACCATGCTGATCACCTCAGTATCCAAGTTCAATACAAGAAAAGCGAAAACTTGTTCACAACGCAGCAATATTTAATCCTCAGATGCTTGACAAGCACCAGCCAATATCCAGAACTCCCTGGTGGCTGCTCTGAAGGAGCAACTGGAGGGCTCAGGTCTGGAGGCTGAATTAGGGGGCTGAGCTCACAGCACCTTCCCTACGGCGTTGAGCCCGAAGCTGCCCTTCCCATCTCTCCAAATTCGTGCCCATCATCCCTCTGACTATAAAAAAAGAATTGTCCTCTCGGTCCTCTCTTGCCTGGGCAACTCTGGAAGGTGCTCCAGGTCCTCCAGGCTTTAAATAATCACCTTGACCAGTGCCAAACTCTTCTGTGCCCTCTGTATTTAACTCAGATTTGGGGCTCCAAGGGGATCCAAGCACTTCAAAATACGGCGCTGCAGCAGCCAAGTCTTTTATTAAATTTAGTCCCAAGCGACCTCCAACATCAGAGCCACGGTGACTAATCCAGCAATTATCAGTGAGTGTCTCTGGTCAACAATCAGTACAATCATGAGGAAAAAAAGACAGGAAACACTCTCAGGATTTCGGTCTTGTGGAAGCCTGGCCTGGTGCCCGTTACCCACACGGACCCCTGGGAGGGATGGCAAAGTCACGACCGTGTGATCGCTTAGTGGCTTTTCATTCAAATACAAGAAACACAGAAAAATGAGTGCTGGAAAAGGCTACCTCACAGGTTAGTCTGTCATGGACAGAGAGTCCACGGCAGCAATGACATTGGGCTCTGCCATTATCTGCACAGGTATGAGGCAGGTCCCCCTGAGCCGGGGGCCTGGGAGACTCCAGTGCAGGAAGAGAGATCACCACTGCCTATAAATACCCTTTAACACACCACTCACTGTTTCTAATGCCTCAGATTAGATTTGCTTTCATTTTTAAATGGAGAGCAGATCTTCATCAACCTTGACTGCTCATTCTTGATCTACCAGTTACACATATTATTTATTCATCCTTGCTGGGCTTTAGTCAGGATGGCTTGAATACTACCTGGAAAAGAACAGCCCTTTGTAATTACTGGTCCTGATTAATAAACACAGCCTCAACCAATACCAAATTTGACTTCTAAGCACAGGGACCTAAAAAATAATCTTATATTTTGTAAGAGTCCAGTACATGGTGAGGAGGAAAAATTACTCTAAGGACTTTATTTTTGTATTTACTATCTAGTATCACTCAATTCTTCATCAGCCGTTTTCTGGCAAGGTTTTATTAATTTTAACAGCAAACACTCAAGACAAGTCCATATATTCATCTGCTTTAGAACCTAATTAATCCCTGTTGAACAACTTCTGACTGGAGCTGGACACAGTTTTTTCTCACTAGAACAGCCATGAAACTTCCCAACCTCTGTGTTTACAAGGTCCACAAACATTTCCAGGAGAGGAACGCATACAATATTACCTAAATCATTATATCCACAGGTTAATCAATGGAGGATGATTCAGAAGAGAGTGGTTAAAAAGTAAGGTGGAATTTCTAACCTCCAGCAGGGGCTGGGCAGCCTCACACCCCCCAGAGCTTCCTCCTGCCCACACCAGGGCTCTCCCTGCAGGAGGATGGGGAGAAGCTGGGAGGGGAAAGGAGAAGAAAAAAATAAAGCTTCCTTTGTCTTCAACAGCTTTTGTAGTTTCTGTTTAGTATTTTAATGAAATATTTACTTTTCTTGTATTTTATGCTTTAATTATTCATTACTGAAATCAGTTTAAAGAGCTGCCATGCTCTTAAACGAATACCTTGGAGCTCCCCATTCATTGCAGTTTAGGGGCTTTCATGTCAAGTCTGCTCTGCCTGCAAGTCAAGGGGCCCTCCTGCCTCTTCACCAAGATGTGACAAACTCATTCCAAACAAGGAGCTTTCCACTGTCCTGATGCCACTTCCACCAGCACAGTGGTAAGGGCTGCCTACGAATCCCAGGCTGAAGCAGCAGCAGATGCAGAAATTGGCTCATTCTGCCCCAGCGCGATGGTGAAAGGCCCTCACTGTCTGACTGCACGGGTAGAACACCCTTAGGGGGTGTCAGCAGGGGTGCACCACACAAGCAATAGAGATGGATCATCATTCAAGAAACTTCGAAGGCAAAAGGCAGAAAAAAAGAGGGCAGCGAGAACTGAGTTGGATACACAGCAGCGGGAGACACAGGCGGGAGCAGGGCCCAAGGACAGCGTCCTCCACCCACAGCCAACCTTCTCCTCAGTTCCCTCCTCCCTGCGAGAGAGGTCTGCAGCATATGGAGCACCCCAGAAGGAGAGGGCTGCTGGGGGGTTTGCAGATAAAACCTCCTTCCTCCACACTCAGCAGAGAACAGCAAAACCCAGCCAAGGCAAATGCCAAGTTTAAAGTTCACCCGGCATGTTTTCACAGCAAGAAGTGTCCGTGGACAACTCAGAACCCTGTTGCATTGACAGGACCTAACAATAAAATCCCTGCCTAAAACTTCTCAGTTTGTCTTTGTGAGGAAAACAAGAGCTGTCATCACCTCACCTTCACTAACCCAGGGCAGCTTTCAAAAGCAAAGTCCCAGTGAAGGGGGCAGTTTTTGACAAATGACCATAATCAGACAAGCCTGAAGGTCCCTATCACTTGCCAGAATGTCTGAAAACACATTCCTTGGTCTTTCCTAGAAGTGAAGCTCATGGTGATGATGACAGAGAGTCCCAGCTCCTGGTGCCACACAAGCACTTGAACACCCGGCGGATTTCAGCTCACAGTCCAATTTGATATGACTCTTAAGGGAGAGGGAAAATAGGAACAAGCAGAGTACACTGGTCATTATGACAGTCATTTGTCACCAGCTGAACTGTTGACAGGCTTGGAGCACTTCATTTTCTTTGCCACTTCAGCGTCACAGTGTCAGAGACGATTCCCAACGATATCACAGTGCCTGTGCAGATGTGGAGAGAGGTCCCAGGAGGGAAAGCAAGATGTTTATTTGAGTGTTTTAGGAAAGGAGCAATGGAAGTTGGCAGCACAGGCTCAAGGATGGTTCTTGTTACAATCACAGAATGGTTGGGGTAGAAGAGACCTTAAAGCTCATCTCATTCCACCCCCTGCCATGGGCAGGGACACCTTCCACCAGCCCAGGTTGCTCCAAGCCCC
>JAWMRA010000146.1:18485980-18505612 GCA_035584735.1 Pseudotriccus pelzelni | reverse complement strand
TGCAAGGGGCTCTCAGCTCTCCCTGGATCCTTCTCTTCTCCAGTGAACCCCCCCAGCTCTCCCAGCCTGGCTCCAGAGCAGAGGGGCTCCATCTCCCCCTTAACTGGTGACATCCAAGCATCTGTTTTGCCCATTAGTGTGGCCAGGACCAGGGGTGGCAGCTGGTGCCACGTGCACGGCCCCTGTTACTCACCCAGGTTTGGAGTTAAGGGCAAGCAACTGAGGGGCTGCTTCTGATTTTTCCACTATTTATTTCTTGGAATTGCAATGTCAAGATACAACAAGGAGAAGAAGATGTTTTCTGTTCCTCTACCAGGTATTCTGTGCTGTCTCTTTTGTTGTTGTTGTCAGTGCCAGGGCTGTTGAAAACTCTATTGTTTAAACTCTGGAACTCAGAGCTGGGGCAAAAGGCACCTCCGTGCAGTCGAACCCCAAACATGACTCATGTTGGTGAACTGGAATCGCAGGCACTGAGGGAGCAACTTGCTTTCCTTTGCCACCCAGTCTATTATGCAACAGGAGCTGACAAGTACCTTTTTGAACATTTTCACTGACTCCACATAAGCATCAGTTCTGAAATTTGGAGAGCTTTCTAATTGACTGATACTCTCCAGGAGAATCAAATACATATTAACAAAATTTTTTAAACATAACAACAAATAATTGAACTTCAGTAATATCTGATTACATTAGACATGTTTCAAAAATCCATGTATTTTCTTGCTGATTTCAATTGCAATTGCACTTCTATATTTGTATTTTTGTGCCTTGTGGAAAGTGCCACTTGCAGAATTGGCACTGCAGGGCGTGACTGCTGCATGAAGGACTTAATTCAGAGTAAATCCGGATGGTTTCAGTAAGATGCCAACCAAGAATAATCATCATTTTTGTTACTGTTTACCAGCCTGTCCCACCTGTTGAGAAATGGAACATAATCTGTAAACACACACTTTAGGCTTTAAAGTTCTCTTCCCCAAACTCCTAAAGCATGTGAAACTTCCCCTAGATTAATATTTAGACCAAACCTATTAAACGAGTGTGATTTTTCTAGCATGAAATCTTTTAAATTAATTGATCAGTCTCTCGCCTCGTGCCACTAAAAGAGACAAAAGCGAATCTGTCTCTCGTGTTTAGCTCTGTTTTACAGAAATACTTTTCCATTGGTGTGGATAAATGCCGGTCTGACTTCAGCGCCATTTTTAGATGTTCTGCAGCGCCGAACACAAAATAGGAGCGGTCCTTTTTAGAAATGGTGCTCAAAACACTCTGCGCTCGTGACCCATTTGTACAGCTGGGCGGATGGATGCGCCCAAAGCCTTTGGCTTGGCCTAGCTGAGCACAAGCTGCGGAGTCCTGGCAGTGCCCGCAGGTTCCATGGACTCAGAGAGGAGCAGCCAGGAGACGGACCTGGCTCCCTGGAGGTTGATACTGGTGGTGTGAGCGTGGACCGGGCTGTTCTTGCCTGCCGGTGTTACTGTGGGAGGCAGGGAGCTGCTAACACACGTGGCTGGACACGGTGGGAAGCCCAGCCTGGGCTCGTGTTGGTCTGGGCTCTGCTTGGGTCCCCACTCCTCTGCTTGAGTCCCCACTCCTCTGCTCGGGTGTCTCCTTGCCCTGTTTTCCCAGGTCTTTACCTCCTCAGGTGAGATCTCATCCCTACTGGGAAACCCTTGCCCATGGTCTTCCCCCTCCCCGTGAGCTGCAGGGAGAGGTGCTTTGAAAACATGAATGGAGGCGTTTTCTGAGTTCCTGGGTGTGTTTTGTGTTTGCTTAGATGAGAATGGGGGAGAGCTTCATTTATGCTTTTTAAAGGGAAGAGTAACCCCAGTGCAGGAGCCTGTTCTGGCTCAATGGCCCCACTTTCCATGTGCCCTGGGTCAGTCCAGGTGTTGCTGAGGCCCAGAGAAGTTGTTTTGATGTGGTTGATTCATAAAATACTCGTTAACTTGTGGTTAATACCACAATTCCAAATAGACATAACAATTTATACGTTGCCTTTTGTTGTTGCTACTTAAAAATAAACAAGCAGCATCCCCTGCACCCCAAACCCTGTGGAACTGGGGACAAAATGCATTTAACGCCTGGGCCCTTCAGCTTGAACTGTCTGCCTGGAGATGCTGTGACTCCTGCCCTGCTGCACCAGCCCTTCTGAGGCTGAGACCGTTCCCTGCCCTGAGAATGTGCTGGGAGCTGCTTGTGCTAGTTCAGCTCTCCGAGGGCACAGGCTCTGATTTGTCAAAAAGGGGACAGCTCATCATTAGCCAGTTTGGTCACACGGTGAATGATGTTTGATCAAGTGAAGCCCGAGGTAAGACGGGAAGAAACATGTTGTAAAGCGCTTTTTGTTAATGCAAAACATCGAGGTGGCTCCTGGAATCTAATGCAAACATCTAATAGCTCCTATTTTATCCTCATCTCCTGAAATGTGCTAAGCTTAAGTGGAAGCAGCTGCCTCCTGCACAGAGAAAGGGAGGCAGACCCTCCTCTCAGCAACCCCCCAGCCCCTGCCTTCAATTAGCTGCTGGTTTGCCTGCGAGTGCTGCAGTGTGACCACTCCTACTGTCAGAGCCGGGAGGAAAAATGCAGCACAGTAATGAATTTGTAACTAGAGAGTGGGGCTAACGAGTGTCCTCAGCTCAGGAATGCAGTGGGGATATATTAAGCCAGGTGTATGGGGGGAGGGGAAAAAACCCCCCAGCATCTCCAGGCTGGGTTTTATAATTAGGGCACATGGTGTAACTCTTTTGTTTTGCAGAAGCCAGATTTATTAATTGATGTAGAAGGTTGCTGTGTGCTATTCATTGTTTGATTAAAATGCCTGTATAAATAATTAGGCCTCTTCTGTTTGTTTTATTTTTGCACCCAATTTACATTTTCCTACGGAATAAAAATGAATTAGCAAACGCGTTTATTTTCCAAATATTTTAACCCGTAGCTGCTCTCCCCCGGTCACCAGCACTGCAGTAATGAGGTGACCTTTGTGCCACGCCGGTTCAGACCTCAGGAACTCCATTCTCTTTGGAGAAGCTGTGGTGGTCCTCCCTCCTTTGTGTGTGTCCTGCGGGGGGCTGCGGGCTCGGAATCCCTCTGGAAAACAAAAATAAACGCGGATGTTCAGTCACTGCTGGAAGCATCAGGTCAGCGCTGTGTCTGGTGGTATTTTGCTGAAGAAAGGAGGTTTCAGGCAGACTGAATTTGTGCCTGTCTCCTCCCAGGGCTGTGGAAGTGGCTGAAAATGCTGCTGTTTGTGCAGCAGCTGGAGAAGCCACTGTGCATCTGGAGCCAGGGCTGTGAAGCGCCTTTTGGAAGGGCCAGGAATTAGGGTATTGTTATCAGGGACGGCCTTTCTGTGGTAATATATGAAAAATCTGCCTGTCTGCAGTACCTGTGAGCAGTCTGCACATCAGCAGGAAATCTTTATCCTGGGGTGAAATTGCTTTGAGCTGTAAACTGGTGCTGGTAATTTCTGCGCATCATTTGTTTTTTTATCTTGAGAAAACTGTTGAGGGGCAACGCCAGACTTGGTCATCGTGATTCCCTCATTGCTCCCTGGACTGTGGTGGGCAGCTGTGGTCTCCCCCTGCCCCTTTGGAGCCCAGCCAAGCCAGGACCTTCATAGAGATGGCTCACATGAGGCACTTTCACGGATGTGAGGGTGCTCTCCTCTTGGCAGCATTTGCAGTGTCCAGAGGAGGGGCACGGTGATGCCTATGGACACCTTAAGACTGTCCACAGCAACCTAAGGTCTGAAATCAACAGCCTAACCTTGATCTTCTATATTTAATGCCTGTTGTAAAAACAAAAATAAGTGAAAGATTGGTGTAGACTCTTGGTTCATGAAGAGTGCCTGACGTGGTTGTCCATGGCCGAGCCATCACACCCAAAATGATCCCTGCACAAAGAGCAGTTCAGGTAGAAAATGAGGAGAGCTTGTTGTTTCACCCACTTTTCCACCCCTTCCTTCTCCCTCTGGTCCTCAGGTTGCATGTCCTATCCCGTGGTGTAGGAAGAGGGTCAAAGCAGCTTTCCTTTGGCAGGACATGGAAGGTCCTTCTGCTGGCAGGGCTCGACCAGGAGCGTGTGCTTCCTGAAGTTTTTTCAGGTGTGGATCGATCGGTGAGCACAGTTTAACAGCAGCTGCAACAACAACAAGAGAGAGTGAGCGAGCTCCATGCGGCTGGTCCCCGGGGAGAAGTGCAGAATTGTCGCTGTAATAAGAGAGACTCAGTCAGGAGTGAGTCTCTCTCCCCAGGAAAGGAAGAAGCAGGGACTGTCTGGCTCAGGTGGAGTTATAAAGTGCTGCTCTTCATCCCGCAGTTCTCCAGCCGGGCTTTGGTGCGTTCCCCCATTGTTCCTTCCCGCTTTGTTGGGAATGGTGGTTGCCTCCGTACAAAGAAAATAATGGAGCCAGAGGCTCCTGCCAGGAGGTCTGCAGTGCTGGTGACACTAATGTGACACTAATGTGAGTCACTTTGCAGTCACACAGCTGGGATTTACCCCACTGTTCTGTGCCCTGCCTGTGCAGGGGGAGCAGGTTGATTTGGGGCTGGAGCTCAATACAGCACCTCAGCTTTCCTCATCCTTCTCCTCATCTGCCTCGATACACCCCCACCCTTCTTAGAATCCCAGGATGCTTTGAGTTGGAAGGAACCTTAAAGCCCACCCTATTCCACCCCCCTGCCATGGGCAGGGACACCTTCCACTAGCCCAGGTTGCTCCAAGCCCCGTCCGAACCTGCCCTTGGACACTTCCAGGGATGGGGCAGCCACAGCTTCTCTGGGCAACCTGTGCCAGGGCCTGCCCACCCTCACAGGCAAGAATTCCTGCCCAATATCCCATCTAACCCTACCATCTGTCAGTGGGAAGCCATTCCCCCTTGTCCTGCCACTACACGTCCTTTTGAAAAGCCCCTCTCCAAAATACACTGCTATTATTCAAGGAACATCAAACACAATGTAAAATCAGGCCCTGAGAGTAATTACGAGGTTCAGGATAATGCTACTCTTATTTCTGGCACTCAGTTTCTCTATCTAGTGTCTAATGCATCTCAGAAGCTCATTATTATCTCAAAAAAATAATGTCTCTCTACCTAATTCATGAACTGTGAATACTAACTACTTTCAGAATGTGCTTTGTTTGTTGTTGTTCTTTTTTTAAGAACTCCAATTTTCAAAACATCTAGAGGGCTCCTAAGGAGTAGCATAAAACAAATACTTTGCATTTTCAAAATTAAAATTCTGGAAGAAGCTATAAACCTAACACCAAACACTTATGCAACTTGAATTTTAACCATCTTCGTATCCTTAATCTTCATCATGTTTAGTACATTATATTTCTTTGACAACTAATCAGTCAAAGGCATCATACCTTCTGTAAAGCTGCCAATTTGGTGTCAATTTGCCCTCTCTCAACAATGATGTATTTTCTGCAAAAGCTTCCTTGTTTATTTTATATATGTATAATTTATATAGATATAAATATAGCAGAACAGATAGGGAAATAAGAAAAGCGAAGCAGCCAACACAGTATTGCACTGCTCAGGACTGTCAAGAAGCAATCCATGGCTTCCACAGATCCACAGCCTCAGTCAACAAATCACCGAGGACATCCCCACGACTCAGTGTCCAACAAGGGGAAGCAAAGAACTGGCTCTAAAAGGGCTAAGAAGCTCTGGAAAGAGGCCACGAAAGACCCAGCAGCAGTAATAAGCTCTTCTGAATGAACAGAGAGGAGCAGTTAACAGCTCTGGCACAGGAAAAGCTGGAGACGAATTTGAAATACAGTCTGCTAGTTCTGCTCCGTCAGGATAACGCCGCCGAAAATAAAACCGGGGAGTACATCGCTGTTTGTCCACGAACCTGACATAAATGTCATAAAAGATAAAGGAAGAGTGGAAGGAGATCAACATTAAATACCAACAGAGGCAACAGCACAAAATGACTCAAGGAAATGGCAGCTCCAGAATCGCAGCAAATCTCCCCCAAACAGGAAAGCGAACATCAAGGGATGCCCACCAGGAGCAGATGTCTCCAGGGGAATTCTGCCTAGCAGAAAGGTAGATCCTTCTGTTAGGTTCTGCTCTTCCTAAAAGCAGGGGGTTTTCAAAAGAAGATTGATTTCCTTAATGGGAACAACACCACAGACTAATTCCATTATTTTCAAGGGAGCTGAATTTGAAAGGTCTATTCAGGTGTGATGGCACCTTCTGGGGAAAGGCAGCAAGGAATCAATTCCACAAACCACGGTGATTGAGGCCATTTCAAAAACAACAAAAACAACCAAACCTTTCACAGCAATTCAGAGAACCACCCCCTAAAGCACCTGATCATCCTTGCTGCAGCACATCTGGCCCCATCCCTGTTTGTCCCCAGACACTGGGACTCCACAGCTCCTTCCTACACGGTTTCAAGCTACTCGTGGGAGAACGTTTTCCTCTAGACAACCTCAGGGTGAGGAATGCAGACCCAGAGCTTGCTCTGGCTAAGTGGCCTGAGAGAACGGTGCAGGGCCATTACCCCTACAGGGCCTTGGAAAGAGCAGGAAAGGGAAGGAGAAAAGGCAGGAATAGTGCCTTGGAAGCAAGGGATGTCAACACTGACTGGCAGCTGATATGAAGATGTATCCAGCCCACAAGCCTCCCCCTCAGCGGTAAAGCAAACCCATCCCACACCACGGCAGCGTTGCTCTCAACCAGCTTTCAGAAGAATCCAAGGCTTCCAAATCAGAGGCTGAATGACGGATTCAGAGAGGAGGGGAGGGCGTGGGGAAGGAAGGGAAGCTCCCACCTGCGGGAAAGGCTTACAGCTGCTCTCAAACTCATTAGCAGGAATCTGCACGGGAAGATAATAAAATTCGAAATCCAAACACGCGGTTAGGGAGGGCAGCTGGGCACGCAGCAACCTCCCAGCTCTTGTGGTATTTTTGTTCATGGATATTCAGAAAATTTAGCAAAACTTTCCGGTTACCGTGGCAGTTCCCCGCCAAGCTGCTGAGCAGTGCTGTGAGATCTGGGTGGGTTGCAGAGTGACCTTTTTACGCCACATTAGGGCCCATAATTTGCTGAACTAACATTTCCTCCTGCTGCTTTTGAATATACATCAAATGTCTTCTGAGCTACTGATCAAGTCTTAAAAGCTTTTTACAACTCTCCCCCCTTGAGCTGGCTTCAACTCAGTGCGCTGGGCACAGAAATCCTGCAGTGCCCTCTGAGCCCTCAAGAGAAAAAGTTCGGCCTAAGTTTTACACGTTACTGGACCGGCACTGAGAAAATAAAATTAAGTACTCCAAGGTCCTAGTAGGCCCTAAAAGGCCTACAGGTACCTCCCATCTCATTCCTAGAAGGTGTACCCAATACCTCATCTTCAGAAATCTCCACTTCCCCTCAACAAGCCTTCAGTAGAACAATTATGCTCTTACACTGCACAATTTGAGACTCAAAACTTTACACAAAAGCTATACAGTACGTACTTTCTGTGCAACAGAATGTATTATCAGAATCCAGATTTCATTATTTTCATTGGTTCTGATCACGTTCCAGGGGTTCCTGTGAACATCACAAAGAAACAGTAATTCCTCCACCACAAAAACAACCCTAAAGGTCAACCCAACGAGACACCATGGCTGGGCAACTGCCTGTCCAGGGTCACGAAGGTTGGTCAAGCCTAGAAGGAACTGCCTGTGAAAGCATGAGCAAGGAACACCCAAGAACTGGATGATGAGGGGAAGGAGGACAAAGAGAAGCTAACAGATATCTAATAAACATAGACATATCTGTAAACTCATACTTACCACCCTCTGCACTGTGCAGCTCAGGAAGCACCTTACACAGGAGACCTGGCATCTGTTAAAAGGTGTAAGACAACACTGCTCTGACCTCTGAGGGCCTGGGCCACTGCACTGGCAGGTGACACGTTCCCACAGCTGTTCTTCCTTCCTCTTATTCCAATGAATCCTGTTTACTCCGCTCCTGTGCGCCTCCAGACAAAAATGGCCCTTTAGCTACTGTACATCTTATTTGTCCTTGCTTTTGCAATAAGTACTCACATCAATGAGTGTTTAAAACACTGCAAAATTCAAAAGAAACTCCCCTAGGTGGTCTATGCATACAAATAAGTATATATTTTGCTTTTTTCATAAAAAGACACCCTGCAGGTTTCAAGCTTCTCTCACTGCAAGAGATATTCTCAGGCAACAATGCTGATTTGGTGTAAGCTGATCCGTATCACTGAATCCTGCCTTTGTTTTTGGCAGTCCCCTTTCAAGGTGACTAAATTAAAGTGAAAGTACAGTTCCAGAGAGCCCAACGAGGGGCAAGGCTGTTTTGCAGAATCTAAAAGGCTAAGTAAGATGAAGCAGACCTTCAAGCTAAAGAATTAGCTCAACAAAAAGAAAACACAAAAGAGCCACAACAATAAAAAAAAAGCCACCCAAAAAAAAGCCACACCACCACCCATGACGCTCCGAGAAGGTCTTGGTAATCATGGAATCAGAGAATGGGTTGGGTTGGAAGGGACCCTGAAGATGGTCTCATTGCACCCCCTGCCATGGGCAGGGACACCTCCCACTAGCCCAGGTTGCTCCAAGCCCCGTCCAACCTGACCTTGGACACTTCCAGGATGGGGCAGCCACAGCTTCTCTGGGCAACCTGTGCCAGGGCCTGCCCACCCTGACAGGCAACCATGCCTTCCAAACATCCCATCTAACCCTGACCTGTGGCAGTGGGAAGCCATTCCCTCTTGTCCTGTCACTCCAGCCCTTGTCCAAAGTCCCTCTCCAGCTCTCTTGGAGCCCCTTTAGGCACCAGAAGGGTTCTGAGGTGTCCCCAGAGCCTTCTCTCCTCCAGGGTGAACGCTCCCATACCATAACTGGGAAGGTTACACCAGCCAGGTGAAACCAACACATTCAATGGTCAAAGGCAGGAGTTGAGTTTAAGCAGCAGCTTCCTCAGCGAATCTGATTTACATGAACAGACCTGGTCTGGCTCACAGTGAAGCAACACAGTGTGTCACCCCAAAACACATGGCTTGCCACTGACCTCAGCACTCCCACAACCAGTGTGCACAGCACATGTAAACAGGCAAATGAAAGAGGTATCTAAATTTGTTTTAAGTGTATGAGCCCGAAATTGCTAAGAAAATATGTTTGCTGTCTGCACCTGTGTGAAATTGAGATCGCGGTCTAAGTGCTCTCAGCAGCGTGCACGCTGTGGTACCAATACACTAATCACAGAAGGGTTCAGCAGCCCTGTTAAAATGCAACAGCAAAGAGCACGTTTCCTAATCTAACACGACTCCAAAGAAGAGCTGATGCATCCTTCCTTCACAGCAAAACAAGGCCTTGTCAATATGGGACCCTTTCCCCCCCACACAACTGAGATTTCGGTAAATGAGGCCCTGCCCCATGTGAGCACTGGCCCCACACCCTGTTCCAGAGGTGCTAAAGCATATTTTCAGTTTTTTGATACAGTAAATCACCTCAAACAGACATGTTCTTCACATACATCCACACTGTCCCTGACACTCCAGCCCATCGCACACGAGCCTTTCAGTTTGCCTAAAACCCGCATCCTTAAAACAGTGCAGGTGCAAGACTCAAGGTAGCCTTGGCAAGGCTGGGGTGGATCTTCACAACACTACAGTCCCAGTGGGAGATCTGGAAAGCAAAGTCTCCAGGTATGGTGCCTCCTCCTGCTGCAGAGACTCCTTGTGCTGGATTTGCTCAGCAGCTCCTGGCTCAATCCCACCCATCACGCCTGCCGCTGTCCTCTCACCTCTGAGGTCTCCTCCAGCCTCCAGGAAGCTGGAGAGCGAAGCCACATCCCCAGCCCAGAGTGGGTAAATCAGGCTGTGCCACCAGAACAGGGTCAGAGCAGGGGCAGGGAAGGGCCTGGCTGGGTCACTTGGCAAAGCCCCGGAGTGGGGGGGAGAGGCCGGGGAGGCACCTCTGCCCTGCCCTGCCTCGAGCTCCCCGCACCACCCCAGGCCACACTGCTGCACACTGAAATAGCTGCTGCATAAAAGGCACAGCCAGCTCTGCATATTCAAGATCAGAGCGGAGATGGATGATGAGATTCCCTGTGCTACGCACAAAAGCCAAAAATCACCAGTGCATTTACAGTTCAATATTCGCCTAATCCCATCTTTATTTCTGGTGCATAAATGAAGCTCATCACAAATTATTTTCTTCAGAAACCTACCAGCAACCCAAAATAATTTATGAATGTGCTGTTTGCATTTATACATCCTTGGCACCCACAGCAAACATCAAAACAAGGAATTCAGTCACATTGGTTGTAATACATAATTCCTCTTTTCTCTGTGGATTCTGTCACAGCTACACCCAGCAAACTCCTTCAGCAGCATGTTTTATGCTATTAGGAGTACACATATACAAGCACGCAGGTCCACTTTGGGGGGGCTCATTCTCAGCCCATCTCGCTTTCCTGCAAAGGCATTTTGTGACAACACACGTACACCTCTTGAATATTTATTTGTACAAAATAAATAAGAAAAGAAGGGAGTAAATATTTCCTCTCTTAGTATTGACCGAACACAAAGCTCCCTGCTCTCTGCGTTCCAGCACCATGGGTGCCTCCTCTCCTCGCTCTCACACACTACACCACTTGCCCACCAGCTGCAGTCAATCCTGCAGCTCTGATGTGCACGGACACGCCAGAGAGACAAACAGCACCACAGCCAGTCCCACCTGGCAGGGCTGGTATAGAACGTTCCCCACACCTGAAGCACCTGCCAGCCCAGGAAGGGATGGTTCAAGATGCTACAGTGACCTGGAGCTCCTGCCAGCCCGGGCAGGGCTGGTACAAGATGCTGCCGTCTCACCTGCCTGCTGGGTCGCTCCCTCCCAGCACCCAGGAGGCAAAACCGATACAGCGGCACTTTGCATCTCCTTCCTTGAACGCGTCCACTGGATACAGACCTTTACGAACAAATTTCGAGACAGAATTCCCCCTCTTTTTAATTCTTGTGACTGTAATACCAGGCCTGTCCACGCCCACCCCACGAACACGTCACCACACGGAGCCGGGGCAGGATGAGCACGGCTGGACGTGCAGGGGCCGCACAGCTCACACCAGGACACGGGTGGCACAGGCCCAGCTGCCTGCTCGGGGCCCGGGCGCAGGAAGCAGGTTACCAGCCCTGGCAGCTCCCCCAGTGCCCATCCCGCCAGGCAGAGGACACGCTCCACCTCTGAAGCCTCTCCAGTCACTGTGTATCGTTAGCAAAGAACACAAGGAAGCAGCAGCAAAGCCGTGGCAGGTGACAGCTGAGCAGACACGTAAGGCGCTGGGGAGGAGGAAAGGATGCGCAGAGGTGCAAGAGAAGCCCCCACACCTCCCTCCCCTCGGGGCTGTGCTGCAGGAGAGACCGTGGTCAGCAAGGAAGAGCAGGCTTAAGTCAAGGTGAGGTGCCAGCAGGAGGGAGAATCCAGCCCTGCTGTCCTTGTGCCCTTCAGCCAGCTTGGAAGGGGCTCTGAGCAACCTGGAACTGGATGTGCTTTAAGGTCCCTTTCAACACAAACCATTCCATGATTCCATGAAGACTGTCAGCAAAAAGACCCACACAGGTCCCAACAGCCCTCACAGCACCCAGATCTGCAGGAACCACATCTCCTGCTCCCCCAGCACACATCAGGTGCTCTGCAGGATCCGATCCGGCCACCTGAGAGAAAGTCACCACCACAGCCCGAGAGCACACCTGCCTTTCTGTCTCAGGGCTTTGTGCTTGCAAGAACTAGACACAAAGAGGGACTCATTACCTACTCTGCACTGGACACACACACAGAGTCCTCCTGACTGCACGCACATGGTAAAATGAAGCATCATGAATTTTCTTCAAACGTCGTATTAACCCACTCCATCAATCAGCAGAAATTTCCTTCTTAATCCTTGAACACCGGTTATTTTATGCAAAATTCAATGTTTGGACTGAGCAGTACGGAAATTTATGGAAAAAAGGAGAAAAAAAAAAAAGGAAAAGAGAGAATAGTACATTTAACACATTTGGAAATACTATTAGTCAAATAAAACTTCACAATAAGCAGTCCCCTCTGCCCCCAAAATAAAAAAGAAAAAACTTGAGTGCAAATTTAGGCACTGAGAATGAAGCTTGGAAATTTGCCACTAATGGAAAAGAATGGATACAGCTTATGAAATAACCCCACCGTTTCTGTGTATAATCATTATTTTCAGTTTGGCCTCCCTAAATTAAATCGGTTTTAATCTTCCCTGCTAAACTGGCACAACGTTGACTTCAGCTTTTGGGTGTCCATTTGTTCTACCACATGACATCATGAGATGCCTGCCAATAACAGAGAGATGCCTAAAAGCCTTGAAATTCTTGGCTATGGGACTCCAGGTTTTCTGAGAACTGTTAATTTACTTTGGCTTAAATCCTAGATTTTGGCTCCACTTGAGAAAAGTATTTCTCACACAGTAATTAAACTTGTAGTGGACAACACTGAAGCAATAGGAGACGAGCTGCAAAGAGAAGATGTTGTCTAGGCACGTTTTCCTGAGGTTTCTCTTCTTGCAGTCACAAGAAGAAAGCGGTGAAGGACCAGTAACACACTTTAACTCCTAATTAGACAATTACGGAAGAAGAAATGGTGTTTGTTAGGCAAAAGTTTATATATCATTATGAAATTGGAGAAAGCCAAGCCATCAATCAGAAAACAAACTCAGATCACGTAAAATTCAGAACAAGAAACAGCAGCAGAGAAATTACCTTCCCCAAAGCAACACTTGGTGGGGTCTGAGCAGCATCCTTGTGGTGGTGCAAAGCAGAAGCCTCACCTCTCCCACCTGCATGGGGATTCACCTTCAAAACACAGGGGACAGCAGGGGACAGCACAACGAGAGTGTCTTGACCCTGAAAACCATCAGGGGGACAGGCCCTTGGCTGCTCCTTCTCCAGAGCTCAAGAGGAATTTGGCTGTATTTCCCTGCACTGCCCGCAGAGCAGGAGAACAGAAACAGCACAGGACTGCAAGTTCAAATACATTACAAAATAGTCTGCAAAAATAGCTGGGCCTTGTAAGAAATATCCTTCTCCATGGAAACCACCAGACGCTCCAAATTCTGGCAGACTAGAGAAAACGGGCTTGTATTATTAAAGGAAATGTCTGTGTATTTGGGCTTTTATAATTCTAACCTTCAGCAAGAGAGGAGCAATTGCTGGTGTCCAGCACAGGTCAGCTGAACTTCCTACATCCTTCCCTCTCCTCATCCAGGGCCAGGAAATTCCCAGGGGACAGAAGGATGGGCGGGGGGGTTTGCTTTGCAGGTCACTGCAGTGCTTTTAATTACAGATACAGAATGGAAAGAAGCAAGAATAAAAGACTCCCTGGGGTTTTAAAACACCTGTCCACACGAATAAGACACCTCCACATATTTTTGTGTGGAACAAGGCAAAGCAACTCTCCTGTAATACACTAATGAACGTGGCATATATATTTCAGCATCTGTGTATTCCAAACCTCTCACACTCAAGCAAGTGCAAGACAAGCCATTACTATTCTCTCCCTCACCCAAAACACTTTCCACTTTGGATGCCAGGTGGGGAACTATAGATTAATTAACTCCCAACTGGCACTGATGGGATAATTACAGTCGCCTGTCTCTGGATTTCGCTATTTCCAGCTGAACTGCCACACCAAAAGCAAATCCAAACCATGAACCTCCACTTCTCCACTGATTCCCAAGAAGGCACTGACCTTGTACCTGTGGAGGCTGGGATACACAATTCAGAGGAACTTAATAGAATATTTTTAAAGAAATAAAAGTGCTGCAGCCTCAAAACATGAAAGGGCTGGGCTACAAAGGAGCACTCATATAGAGAGCAATTATATTTTTGATATCTAATGGTTCTGCCTCAGGAAGCAAGGGCTGGCTAGCATCAAACTGTATAAAAGAAAGGATTATGGGCTCATGAAAAAAGAATGCCATTTTGATTTAAAACCCAGCAAAGCATAGTGCAGATTTGTTATTTTAACTCCCAGCGCTTAATTCCTGTAACAAGCCCGAATGCCATTAAGGACTGAAAACACACAAAATACTTTTGGTGCAAGACATTCACAACAACCCCCTCTCCTCGTCAGTGGCTCCGAACACGCCGCTCTTCGCCCCTCCAAACCCTCTTGCACCAGCACAGCCCATCCTGGAGACACCAGGAGAAATCACAACCAGAACAACTGCAACTCATTTCCGAGAACCTGCTTCCCCCCCTCAACATTCCCAGGGCCAGGATACGGGAACTCCCAGCCCAAAGGAGCCCAAACCCTCCTCGTGACTTCCCAACCATCACCAAAAGCAGCTCCCACCCGGCTTCTGTGATTTTGTACGAGGCCACAGGTACCACACAGGCGAATTTTTAAAAGAAACTCTCAGCATTTAATCCCCAGTCCCAGCAATCATCATCAGGGGTGAAATACAGAATTTGCACAAAAGGAAAAAGATTTAGTTCTTCCTCAATTCAAGAAATTAAAGGATAATCCCCAATTATTCAGAATACTTTTGTAGTCCGGTATCTCAATTTGCCTTTTACTTTTATAGTGGGGTTTTGGATGGTTTTGTTGTGGGTTTCTTTTGAAGTCACTTGTGTCCAGAGGATTTAGAAATTATGCAAAACTGGCTGCTGCTCCCTGTTTTAAAGAAGGGGTGTGTTCAGTGTGCCTAGTTGAATAAAGCAGCATGGGATATAAGCAAATAAAAATACATTGATTATGTTCTTTTTGCGTTAGTCCATTAAAAAGGAGAAAAAAAACCAAGAAAAAAACCCCCACACAAACCAAAAAGAGTTCTAAACAAGCAGACATGGACATGGCACCTGCACCATCCTCGCACCAACATGTGAAGAAGAAATCCTTCCCTGTGAGGGTGGGCAGGCCCTGGCACAGGTTGCCCAAAGAAGCTGTGGCTGCCCCATCCCTGGAAGTGTCCAAGGCCAGGTTGGACGGGGCTTGGAGCAACCTGGACTATTGGAAGGTGTCCCTGCCTGTGGCAAGGGGTGGAATGAAAGGAGCTTTAAGGTCCCTTCCAACCCAAACCAGCTTGGGATGCTGTGATGTAGCTGAAATCCCTTTTTGTTGCGCCCTTCTGGCGAGCTCCAAACAACTCTTTTATGTTTATTTCCTTCTTAAATTTATGTAACTTTCTAAATACCTCAAGGAATGGAAGTTGGAAACCTGGCCCAAAGGAACCAGCCCCAGGGGCTGGGGGTGGGCAGCCAGCGCTGTGCCGGGGCTGGCACGCTCCTGGGTGTCTCACCCTCATCCCTGGAGATTTCCAGGCACGTATTTTTCATTCCTGCCTCAGGCCCTCTTTGGGGAGGCTCCATTCATAGCCCGTACCCTGCCCTATGTCCTGTCTTCTGTCTGCTGCTGCTGTTGCTCTTTGGACCGTGCTGGGTCATGCCGGGTGCCAGGGCTGTGGCACAGGTGGCACCGGGCTGGAGCACCCAGGTCAGTGTGGGGTGAGGAGCCACCTCCCTGTACGGGCTCTCCTGGAGGCTGCACACAACAGGGAGGGCTCCCCAGAGGTGTGGGAGAGGGGCTGGGGTGTCCGTGCGGGGCTGTGGGCTGCGGTCCAGCCTGTGCTGGGGGTAAAGGGAGATCCGCTGACGTGCAGTTGTGATTTACAAGAGGTGAATCATAGAATCATGGAGTTGTTTGGCTTGGGAGGGGCCTCAAAGCTGTTCTCGTTCCATGCAGCCACACCTTCCACTGGCCCAGGTTGCTCCAAGCTCTGTCCAGTCTGGCCTTGGACGCTTCCAGGGATGGGGCAGCCACAGCTCGTGCCTCATATGTCTTGCAGGGAAGAATTTCTCCCTAATATCCAGTCTAAGTCTCTTCCCTTGATGCCTCCAAGGCCCTGCCTTGGAAAGTCAAAGTGGGATGGTGTGTCCAGGGCACCTGCAGCCCCACTGGCTCTCCAGAGAGGCGACAGAGGGACAAGTGTCTCCTGCAGAGACCCCGTGGGCTGTTTCCAGCAGCTTCTCTCCAAAAGCCGGCATCCCTGCGGTGTGCTCCCGACTCTTTCCTTTCACACACGTGTGTTTTCCAGAGGACCTTTGTCTGGGCCGCTGTGCCAGGCCCCAGCCCCGGGATGCAGCCCGTGGCCCTGCAGAGCCTGTCGGAGCTGGAGAGGGCCAGCCTGCAGGAGCTCGCGCTGTACCGGCTGCAGGACAAGCTGCTCGTGGGGGATCTCAGCCTGGACAGAGGTACAGGGTGGGAGAGAGTGGAGAGGGTGGGAGAGGATGGAAACCAAGCCCCAAGGAGGGCGGAGGCCGAGCAGTTAATGGTGCGCGTCCCCACTCCAGACTGCGGGATCCTGGTTATGGAAGGACGTTGGTGACACATTTTGGTCCTTTTTGTTTTTAATCCCTGCTTTGGTCTGAGCCCCAGGGGCTCAGTCAGCCTTTGGAGGGGGTTTGCACGTCCACAGGAGTGTGAGAATGTGACCCTGCCCGTGTCTGCCTTCAATTCCCCCCTAACCCAAACCAGATGTGACGGCTTGGCGAGGTCCCCACTGGGATTGTCTGAGTGCTGCTGGGATGGGACAGGCTTTGCTCTTTGGATCCATGTCCAGCACAAATTCCTGACGCTGGGAAGGGGCTTTTGTGAGACTGGAAGAGGCGCTGGGAGATTAATGGGTGGATAAATTTAGGAGCTCCACAGGGACTGAGCACAGAGGCCCTGTCGGGGTTCCCAGGGCTGCCTGTGTCCCCCGACGTCCTTACAGCAAACCCAGGGAGCTGGGCTTCCACTGACTCCTTCCCACATTCCCTTGTCACCCCCTTGACGTGCCTCCTCTGCCCTGGGCCATATTTTGGCATCCCAGCAGGGCAAGGGGAGCCTCCAGCTCACCACCTCTGGGGTCATGGAGTACCAGCAGAGGGAGCTCAGAGTTTCCAGTCCCCCCATCGCTTCAGCAGGGCTGTCACCAGTACCAGGGCAGCTGGGGCCGGGACCCCCCATGGATGGAATCCCCCCCAGTTTCTGGGGACCTCTCCCAGGGAGGGAGCATTTCCCAGCCTCATCCTGGGTAGCAAGTGACACCCGAGTTTGGTTTCTTGTCTTAATTACTGTTTGTAAGGTTTCACGCCGTGAAACGAAACTTCATTCATGAAATGGCTTCAACAAGAATCCGACAAAGCTCCCCTCTCCCTCCCAGAACTCCAGTTGTTCCGGGGCTGCAGTACCAGTCCCTGGGGGACTTTGACCACAAACATCCTGGTTCTTTTTGCATTTCACTTTATTTTGGGCTGTTGTGATCCCATTTGCAGTGACACCCTGCAGCAGTGGCTTCTCTAGGGACCAGTGCAGTGCCAAACCTCCCCCCCCCAAACCCAGTATTTCCTTCCTGGCTGGTCAATGTGCTGCTGGATAATTTTGGTTGGCTTCTACACTCATATCCCTCATTCCAGCTGTCACAGCTTTCCTCTAAATCTTACAAAATAACCCAAACAACTAGATATAAGCTGTTCCTAGGAAGAGAATTGCTTAGGAATGAGGAGCATGAGCCGGAACAGGGTGATGTGTTCTTGAAGGATTTAGGGTGGGCAGTGGCTGAGTTGTCAGTTTGTTGCTGCTGGATGTGCAACATGGGAGTCCCCCAGACCAGGATGGGATAGGTGACAGTGTTTTGTCCGACTTTATATGTCTGTGCCTTCTAAAACATTCCCAAAGGCCTTTCTGGCCACATTCCTCATGTAGTGCCATGATGTCCTGGTACCTGAGTGCCAGTCCCTCCATCCCTTCACCTGGGGAGGGTGATGCCCATTCCCAGGACTGTTCCCCAGGCATCCCATGGGACTCACAGATCCCTCAGGGCTGTGGCCATCACCACAACGTCCCCACATCCAGAGGCTGCAGAGAGAGAGGTGTCTGTGAGGAGAGCCCATGCTGAACCAGCCCCACAATCCTGGTGCTGAACCTTCACCTTCTCTTCTCCTCCTAGATGGCCCCAAAGGCAGTAAATCCATCCGACAGAAGCTGGAGAGCTTCTCAAAGGAGAGGAGAGGTGAGCAGCCTCCCCTTTCCCTGGGGTTTGGTCCCTGCTCCCGAGTGGAATTGGTGAGTTTTGGTGGGGTGAGTTGGGAGGTGCCCGAATCCAGCAGGTCGCTTTGCTGTTTTTGGAGCGAGGTGGAACAGCACGAGCGTGACGGAGCCTGGAAGGATGGAATATGTGTGCACATAAACGTGCATTCTCAACCTGTGCACATATAAGTGTTTCTATCTGCCCATTTTGCCCCAGTCTCGCTGCTTCCAGTTCCATTTTATCATCCCCTGAAGGATGTCGGTGACAGTCCCGGGGAATCCACAGTCCTAGAGCAAAGATAAGCAGGAATGAGCTTCCCCACACCAGTACAAAGTCAACTCGAGGAAACTACTGAAATTATTGTCTCATATTTTACTAACTGGATTTGTGGCTTGTGCTCCCAGGGTAGTGAAGAGTCTGGGGGGGAAGAGAGCTCTCCTTGTCAGAGGGATGGAGAGGGACAGTTATTTGGGAAGAAAACCACTAATACCAAGGCTGTTCTATGTCAGCAGATGTAGCTGAGACAAACCCTGTAGGAAATTGGAAGGTTAGAATTTGGAAAGAATCTTTTGGTTTGGATATTTCTGGTGATTTATGAAGTCTTTGCTTCATAAGGTACCATGGCATCCTCAGGGGGTTGGAACCAGTAAAAGGAAAGAAAGTTCAGGAAAAACTGTGACAGACTCCAACAGGCTCACTGATGGAGACAAGTCTTCCTTCCCAGCTCCCCTGTGTCTCTTTCCTTTTCCTCCAGCATCCCATTTCCCAAGCCATGCCCTCCCTGTTCAGATCTCTGTCACTCAGGGTCCCACCACGCAGCGCCCTGATGCTTCCCAGGGGCAGCAGCCTCTTCTGGGTTTGCCTGGGCCCTTGGGAATGCTCTTCCTGCGTTCCTGGGAGCAGGAAATCTGGGCTGAGCGCAGCCCCCTCACTAGTGCTGCTTTTCCCTTTCTCCCATGCTCTTCCCCAGACTGCTCTCCTCACACCTTCGGCATCCCACTCTCCCAAGTCATCGCCAACGACCGCACCTACCGGCAGCTCCAGGAGGCCGTGGGGAAGAGTCGCCGGCTCTGCCTGGAGGTGGAGGCCACGGTGACCAGGTTTCGGGCTCAGAGGCAGAAGAAATCCGGGATGGGCCCAAGGTGTGTCCGAGCACCTGATGGAGGATTCCCGGAGGAGCCCCTTTCCCCAACTCTTCTGGACAAGAGCTCCTGGAGCCAGCGGAGGGTACGGTCCCAAAATGGGCTGTGACGGTGCTGTAGGATGGGGGGGTCTGAACTCAGTAAGGAATGGGGTTTTCCTGGGTCTTTTCTTAACAAATGTCATGCTTCAGGCAGGACTGGTCCCAGGTTGCCCTCAGGGAAAGGAGGATGGCCCTGCTCCCCCTGGAGAGGGACTGTGAGGGGTGGGAGGCTCTTCACCAGCTGAGCTCTTACTGAGCCAGGGTTACCAGAAGGATATTTAAGGGTCCTGAGGGTCGGTTTATAATGGATATGGAGTAGAAATTCTCCCCTGTGAGGGTGGGGAGGCCCTGGCACAGGTTGCCCAGAGAAGCTGTGGCTGCCCCTGGATCCCTG